>CM045743.1:457500-490741 GCA_024760905.1 Plotosus lineatus
TGTGTGTGAGACAGGGGAGGGAGTGTGTGTGTGTGAGACAGGAGGAGGGAGGAGTGTGTGTGTGAGACAGGAGGGAGGGAGTGAGGTGTGTGTGAGACAGGGAGGAGGGAGTGTGTGTGAGACAGGGAGGAGGGAGTGTGTGAGACAGGGGAGGGAGTGTGTGTGTGTGTGAACAGGGAGGAGGGAGTGTGTGTGTGAGACAGGGAGGGAGGGAGTGTGTGTGAGACAGGGGAGGAGTGTGTGTGTGAGACAGGAGGAGGGAGTGTGAGACAGAGGAGGGAGGGAGTGTGTGCAGGGGAGACAGGATGGAGGGAGTGTGTGTGTGAGACAGGAGGAGGAGGGAGTGTGTGAGACAGGGGAGGGAGGAGTGTGTGTGTGTGAGACAGGGGAGGGAGTGTGTGTGTGAGACAGGGAGGGAGGGAGGGGAGTGTGAGACAGGGGAGGGGAGGGGAGTGTGTGAGGGACAGGGAGGAGAGGAAGTGTCAAATTATTATTGAGACAGGGAGGAAGGGAGGTCAGTGAGATCGTGGAGGGAGGAGGAGAGACAGAGGAGTGTGAGACAGGAGGAGGGAGTGGAGAGGGAGTGCGTGTGTGAGACAGGAGGAGGGAGTGTGTGTGTGTGAGACAGGGGAGGGAGGGAGTGTGTGTGTGTGAGACAGGGAGGGAGAGAGGAGTGTGTGTGTGAGACAGGGGAGGGAGTGTGTGTGTGTGAGACAGGAGGAGGGAGTGTGTGTGTGTGAGACAGGGAGGGAGGGAGTGTGTGAGACAGGGGAGGGAGGAGTGTGAGACAGGAGGGAGGAGTGTGTGTGAGACAGGGAGGGAGGGAGTGTGTGTGAGACAGGGGAGGAGGGAGTGTGTGTGTGAGACAGGATGGAGGAGGTGTGTGTGAGACAGGGATGGAGAGGAGTGTGTGTGTGTGAGAGACAGGATGGAGGGAGTGTGTGTGTGAGACAGGAGGGAGGAGAGAGTGTGTGAGACAGGATGGAGGGAGGAGTGTGTGTGTGAGACAGGGAGGGAGGGAGGTGTGTGTGTGAGGAGACAGGAGGAGGGAGGTGTGTGTGAGACAGGGGAGGGAGGAGACAGTGTGTGTGTGTGAGACAGGGAGGGAGGAGTGTGTGTGTGAGACAGGAGGGAGAGTGTGTGTGTGTGAGACAGGGAGGAGGGAGTGTGTGTGTGTGTGAGAGGGAGGGAGGGGAGTGTGTGTGAGACAGGGGAGGAGGAGTGTGTGTGAGACAGGGGAGGAGGGAGTGTGTGTGTGTGAGACGATGGAGGGAGGGATTATGTGGGATGGAGGACAGGAGGGAGGGAGTGTGTGTGAGACAGGGGATGGAGGGAGTGTGTGTGAGACAGGAGGGAGGTGGTGAGACAGGATGGAGGGAGTGTGTGAGACAGGGGAGGGAGGGAGTGTGTGAGACGATGGAGGGAGGGATTGTGTGAGACAGGATGGAGGGAGTGCGTGTGTGAGACAGGATGGAGGGAGTGTGTGTGTGAAACAGGAGGAGGAGTGTGTGTGTGAGACAGGAGGAGGGAGTGTGTGTGTGTGAGACAGGAGGGAGGGAGTGTGTGTGTGTGAGACAGGGGAGAGGGAGGAGTGTGTGTGTGAGACAGGGAGGAGGAGGAGTGTGTGTGTGAGACAGGAGGGAGGGAGTGTGTGAGACAGGAGAGGAGGGAGTGTGTGAGACAGGATGGAGGAGTGTGTGTGTGAGACAGGATGTGAGGAGGGAGTGTGTGTGTGTGAGACAGGAGGGAGGGAGTGTGTGTGTGTGAGACAGGGAGGAGGGAGTGTGTGTGTGTGGCAGGATGGAGGGAGTGTGTGTGTGTGACAGGATGGAGGGAGTGTGTGTGTGTGAGACAGGGGAGGAGGGAGTGTGTGTGTGTGAGACAGGGAGGGAGGGAGTGTGTGTGTGAGACAGGGGAGGGAGGGAGTGAGACGTGGAGGAGTGTGTGAGACAGGGGAGGGAGGGAGTGTGTGTGTGAGACAGGGAGGAGGGAGTGTGTGTGTGAGACAGGAGGGAGGAGTGTGTGTGTGTGAGACAGGGGAGGGAGGAGTGTGTGAGACAGGGAGGGAGGGAGTGTGTGTGTGTGAGACAGGGGAGGGAGGAGTGTGTGTGTGAGACAGGGGAGGGAGGAGTGTGTGTGTGAGAACAGGAGGAGGGAGGAGTGTGTGAGACAGGAGGAGGGAGGTGTGTGTGTGTGACAGGGGAGGGAGGGAGTGTGCGTGAGACAGGGGAGGGAGGGAGTGTGCGTGAGACAGGGGAGGGAGGGAGTGTGCGTGAGACGGGAGGGAGGGAGTGTGTGTGTGTGAGACAGGGAGGGAGGAGTGTGTGTGAGACAGGAGAGGAGGTGTGAGACAGGAGGGAGAGTGTGTGTGAGAGACAGGAGGAGGAGTGTGTGTGTGTGTGAGACAGGGAGGGAGGGAGTGTGTGTGTGTGAGACAGGATGGGAGGAGGGGTGTGTGTGTGAGACAGGGGAGGGAGGAGGTGTGTGTGTGAGACAGGGGAGGGGAGGGAGTGTGTGTGTGTGAGACAGGAGGAGGAGGGAGGTGTGTGTGTGTGTGTGAGACAGGGAGGAGGGAGTGTGTGTGAGACAGGATGGAGGGAGGTGTGTGTGAGACAGGGGAGGGAGGGAGTGTGTGTGTGTGAGACAGGAGGAGGGAGTGTGTGTGTGTGACAGGGAGGGAGGGTGTGTGCGTGTGTGTGAGACAGGGGAGGGAGGGAGTGTGTGTGTGTGACAGGGGAGGGAGGGAGTGTGTGTGTGTGACAGGGGAGGGAGGGAGTGTGCGTGTGAGACAGGGGAGGGAGGGAGTGTGTGTGTGTGTGAGACAGGGGAGGGAGGGAGTGTGCGTGTGTGTGAGACAGGGAGGGAGTGTGTGTGTGTGTGAGACAGGAGGGAGGAGTGTGTGTGTGTGAGACAGGTGAGGGAGGGAGTGTGTGTGTGTGAGACAGGAGGGAGGGAGTGTGTGTGTGTGAGACAGGGGAGGGAGAGTGTGTGTGTGTGAGACAGGGAGGAGGAGTGTGTGGGACAGGGAGGAGGAGTGTGTGTGTGAGACAGGAGGAGGAGGGACAGGAGGAGGTGTGTGTGTGAGACAGGTGAGGGAGGAGTGTGTGTGTGAGACAGGTGAGGGAGGGAGTGTGTGTGTGTGAGACAGGTGAGGAGGAGTGTGTGTGTGTGTGTGAGACAGGTGAGGGAGTGTGTGTGTGTGTGTGTGTGAGACAGGAGGAGGGAGTGTGTGTGTGTGAGACAGGTGAGGGAGAGTGTGTGTGTGTGTGAGACAGGTGAGGGAGTGTGTGTGTGTGTGTGTGTGTGTGAGACAGGTGAGGGAGGGAGTGTGTGTGTGTGTGTGTGAGACAGGTGAGGGAGTGTGTGTGTGTGTGTGTGAGACAGGGGAGGGAGTGTGTGTGTGTGTGTGTGAGACAGGGAGGAGTGGCGTGTAGTGAGAGGAGGGAGTGTGTGTGTGTGTGTGTGTGTGAGACAGGTGAGGGAGGGAGTGTGTGTGTGAGACAGGTGAGGAGGGAGTGTGTGTGTGAGACAGGTGAGGGAGGAGTGTGTGTGTGTGAGACAGGTGAGGGAGGGAGTGTGTGTGTGTGAGACAGGTGAGGGAGTGTGTGTGTGTGTGTGTGTGTGTGTGAGACAGGTGAGGAGGGAGGGAGTGTGTGTGTGAGACAGGTGAGGAGGAGTGTGTGTGTGAGACAGGGAGGGAGGTGTGTGTGTGAGACATGTGAGGGAGGAGTGTGCGTGTGTGTGAGACAGGAGGAGAGTGTGTGTGTGTGAGACAGGGGATGGAGGGAGTGTGTGAGACAGGGGACGGAGGGAGTGTGTGAGACGAGGGAGGGAGGGAGTGTGTGAGACGAGGGAGGGAGGGAGTGTGTGAGACAGGGGACGGAGGGAGTGTGTGAGACAGGGGACGGAGGGAGTGTGTGAGACAGGGGACGGAGGGAGTGTGTGAGACAGGGGACGGAGGGAGTGTGTGAGACAGGGGACGGAGGGAGGGTGTGAGACGAGGGAGGGAGTGTGTGAGACAGGGGGGGGAGGGAGTGTGTGGGACAGGGGACGGAGGGAGTGTGTGAGACAGGGGAGGGAGGAGTGTGTGAGACAGGGAGAGGGAGGGAGTGTGAGACAGGGGAGGGAGGGAGTGTGTGAACAGGGGAGGAGGAGTGTGAGACAGGGGAGGGAGGGAGTGTGTGAGACAGGGAGGAGGAGTGTGAGCGGAGGGAAGTGTGTGAGACGAGGGAGGGAAGTGTGTGAGACGAGGGAGGGAGTGTGTGAGACGAGGGAGGGAGTGTGTGAGACGAGGGAGGGAGTGTGTGAGACGAGGGAGGGAGGGAGTGTGTGAGACGAGGGAGGGAGGGAGTGTGTGAGACGAGGGAGGGAGGGAGTGTGTGAGACGGGGGAGGGAGGGAGTGTGTGCGTGTGTGTGTGTGACAGGGGAGGGAGGGGAGTGTGTGAGACAGGAGGAGGGAGGTGTGTGTGTGTGACAGGAGGGAGGTGTGTGTGTGACAGGAGGGAGGGAGTGTGTGTGTGTGTGAGACAGGGAGGGAGGGAGGAGTGTGTGTGTGTGTGTGTGTGTGACAGGGGAGGGAGGGAGGAGGTGTGTGAGACAGGGAGGAGGGAGGGTGTGTGTGAGACAGGGAGGGAGGAGGGAGGAAGTGTGTGAGACAGGGGAGGGAGGCAGTGTGTGAGACAGGGGAGGGAGGGAGAGTGTGTGTGAGACAGGGGAGGGAGGGAGAGTGTGTGCGCGCGCGCGCGGGAGGGAGAGTGGTTTAGACACAGTGGCGCTGAGGAAAAGACAGGAGGCAGAGCTCGAGGTGTCCAGAGATGAAAATTGAGGTTCTCTTTGGGAGTAACAAAGAATGATAGGATCAAGAATGAGTCCATCAGAGGGACAGCACATGCAAGAGGTTTTGGTTAAAGTCAGAGAGGCTAGATTGAGATGGTTTGGACATGTACAGAGGAGGGATAGTGAGCATATTGGTCGTAGGATGCTGAGGTTGGAACTACCAGGCCAAAGGCCTAGAGGAAGACCAAAGAGACGATTCATGGCTGTAGTGAAGCAGGACATCAAAGAGACGATTTATGGATGTGGTGAAGGAAGACAGGGAGGTAGTTGGAGTAAGAGTAGAAGATGCAAAGAACAAGGTGAGATGGAGGCAGATGATTCGCTGTGGTGACCCCTGAAGGGAAAAGCCAAAAGGAAAAGACCAAAATGACATGCCTGGTTTTATCAATTTAAAATAAAACACTTTGTTTTTGCTTCTTAATTTTTCAACAGTTTTCACTGATGGCTATGTGGACACGGTCCCAGATGATGATGATTGTTGTACTACTGTGTAGTACCTATTTGGAAGCAGATGGTAACTGTGACCGTCTTGTGGTGGAGACAAACAGTCTTTTAGCTGAGAGAACACATCAGCAGCATCTGCTTGCACTTTTTCTGAAGTATGGTGAGAATGGGACCATCTCATTGTCTGGACTGCGAAGGCTGCTTGAAGGCTTGGGACTAGATAGAATCAGGAGAGTTACTGTGCAACACCATGGAACCCGTTCTGACCATGCACATTCACATACTCACTCACTAACACGTTCACACCACCATGTGTCACATGCATCTTCCATCAGTCGCAAGAAGGATGTTGACACCTCCAGTGTGCATCCTGACTCTATTTTGATAAAGAAGAGTCAATCAGATGTTCACCAAAATCTCTACATAAAAAGAGAGTCTGATACCTCTGCAGTCCTTACCACACCATCTTATGTCACCAAATCACGTTGGGCAGAAGACCATGCAGACTACATGCTCATCATCTCAAACTCCTCCCAGCCCAACACTACATACTCAAATGACACATTCCACACTGAGAACTTGTCTACCGACAACCTGGATGACCACAATCATTATGACCAGGAGAAGCATAGTTCCATAAGCTACAATAACTTCGGTCAAGAGGTAAATGCCAGAAATTTTTTTAAATGGTATTTGCAATGTTTCCATCAACCACTACTACCACAGAACATTAAGGCTGATTTCTCTTTGTGCTTATTGTTAGAAACAGAAGAACAAATTAACGATTTATAAATTGAAATACTATAACATGGAAACAATTTGCATCAAACATTGCAGAATAATGTAAAGTGTTCCTTTCGAGGAAATCTCTTGGAACATACTCTGCTCTTTCCATAAAAATTCAGTCTGTGAATTTTTGTGAAGTGACTGTACCACAGCATGCTTTATAACACCTTTCAACAAATTTATATTCTTTCCATAGTCAGTTTTCAACTGTTTATTGTCAAGTTTTGCATGTTTGGTTAACTAGATTTTTGCAGTCCTACATCAAGCTGTACTTCACAATAGTGAAGAGTTGGTGCAGGTTAGAAATAAATATCCAAAGTGCTCCAAAGCCACAGCTTGGATGCATTAACTAAATGTTCGTAAATAGACATTCATATTAACTAATAAAATTCAGCCCATGCTGAAAGCCGGTGCAAATCTGAATGAAACTGAGATTAAAAATGTATTTTTTTCTACTTTCTGCCCATGCTGTGTATCTCAGTGCCAGAATGCCACCATGATTCTGCAGATGCATGGCCTGTCTCAAGAATCATCTCTCTCTGTTAATGATTTTAGCATCCTTTGCCCTGCCCTTCTTGTGCAGATTGATTTTAAGTCTTGCCTTCTGCATGCTGAGAACCAATCAGGTTAGAGCATGATTTTAATTATAAAATTCTACCCAGTAATAATATACAATTGCTCATGGCGAAAATGATTTGGGATTTTTTTTTTTTTCTTTTCACAGTGTATGGAGATCACTTTCACCACCACCATGATGAGGTGGCCGAAAGTCGAACCCAGAGTTCTTCCATTCATATAGGTATGAATGTGAAATGTAAATACTCAATGCATAGATACTTTCTGGACACAGTTCCTATGTTAACTGATGAAAGACACTGGAAGTGTCGAATTTCTATTAGACACAGGCCTAGTTTGTTATCTTAAGTGTTACGATATGCTATAGCAGGGGTCGGCAACCCTTTTCACCTCTCTGATGCGGTTCTGTGGCTTTTCAAAATAATGTTTATGATGGCTGACGGGTGCAAACGTGCTTCATCTACAAAAACCACTGCATAATAAAAAAATAACTACAATAAGATGCTGCTGCTTATTTACTCATAACCGAATCACTCTGGGCTCCCAGGGGTAGAGAATTAAACCAATCTTCACCTGAATGACAGGAGAATCTGCCTAAGGCGAAGTTAGGCACCAGCAGGTACCCAGAGGGTAACCTCACAAAAATGCTCTTTAAGGGTTGAAAATTACAGAGATGACAATTAACAGTCACAGGTGCGGGCGGATATTTATTTGGTGTGGGCGGGGTGATTTTGTGTGTTGATGACAGAAGTGTGCTGGGAAGATGGAAAGAGTACTTTGAAGAGCTGATGAATGATGAAAATGAGAGAGAAAAAAAGAGTAGAAGAGGTGACTGTTGAGGACCAGGAAGTAACAAAGATTAGTAAGGGTGAAGTGAGGAGGGAACTGAAGAGTGGAAAGACAGTTTGTACTGATGACATACCGGTGGTGGTATGGAAGTGTCTAGGAGAGGTGTCTGTAGATTGTCTGACAAGAACATACAACAAGGTCTTGAAGAGCGAGCAGATGCCAGAGGAATTGAGAAGTGTGCTGGTGCCCATTTTTAAGTACAAGGGAGACGTGCAGAGTTGTGACAACTACAGAGGGATAAAGCTGATGAGTCGTACGATGAAGCTATGGGAAAGAATAGTGGAAGTGAGACTAAGGGCAGAAGTCAGCATTTGTGAACAACAGTTTGGTTTCATGCCAAGAAAGAGCACCACAGATGAAGTGTTTGCTTTGAGGATGTTAATAGAGAAGTAAAGAGAAGGTCAGAGGGAGCTGCATTGTGCCTTTGTGGATCTGAAGAAAGCATATGACAGGTTTCCAAGAGAAGAACTGTGGTATCCCATGAGGAAGTCTGGAGTGGCAGAGAAGTATGTTAGAGTGGTGCAGGACATGTATGAGAGGTGTAAGACGGTGGTGAGGTGTGCTATCGGCGTGACAGAAGAGTTCAAGGTGGAGGTGGGGCTACATCAAGGATCAGCTCTGAGCCCCTTCTTGTTTGCTATGGTGATGGACGGGCTGACAGACGAGGTGAGACAAGAATCTCCATGGACTATGATGTTTGCAGGTGTCATTGTGATCTGTAGTGAGAGCAGAGAACAAGTGGAGGAAAATCTAGAGAGGTGGAGGTATGCCCTGGAAAGGAGGGGAATGAAGGTTGGCCTCAGTAAAACAGAATACATGTGTGTGAATGACAAGAACCCAAGAGGAACGGTGAGGTTACAGAGAGAAGAGATAAGGAAGGTGGAGGATTTTAAGTACTTGGGGTCAACCATCCAGAGAAGTGAAGAGTGTGGAAAAGAGGTGAAGAAGCGTGTTCAGGCAGGTTGGAATGGTTGGAGAAAATTGTCCGGTATGATGTGTGATAGGAGGGTATCGGCAAGAATAAAAGATTAAGTGTACAAGACGGTGATGAGGCCAGTGATGTTGTATGGTTTAGAAACAATGGCTCTGGGGAAAATACAGGAGGCAGAGCTGGAGGTAGCAGAGATGAAAATGTTGAGGTTCTCTTTGGGAGTAATGAGGATGGATAGGATCAGGAATGAGCACATCAGAGGGACAGCACATGCAAGATGTTTTGGAGACAAAGTCAGAGAGGCTAGATTGAGATGGTTTGGCCATGTACAGAGGAGGGATAGTGAGTATATTGGTAGTAGGATGCTGAGGTTGGAACTCCCAGGCAGAAGGCCTAGAGGAAGACCAATGAGACGATTCATGGATGTAATGAAGCAGGACATGAAGGAAGCTGGTATAAGAGAAGATGCAAAGGATCAGGTGAGATGGAGGCAGATGATTCGCTGTGGCGACCCCTGAAGGGAAAATCCGAAAGCAAAAGAAGGGTAATAGCTTGTTTAGAGAACCTTTGCATGATATGGTAATTTTTTGAGATTTTGAGGAATTTTGGGTTTTCATGAGCTGTGTGCCAAAATCATCAGTATTGAAACAAAAGTGTAATATGACCTGAAATATTTCAGTTGGTGTGCAATGAATCTAAAATATATGAAAGTTTAATTTTTATCAGTATATATATATATATATATATAATGAAATTTATCACAATATGTTAATTTTTTGAGAAGGTCTAGTGTGTGTGTGTGTGTGTGTGTGTGTATATATATATATATATATATATATATATATATATATATAAACGTAATAAGCATCCTGCTCTCATATGCCCCCCCAATGTTTTTGATCATATGTCTAATTAAACGCCCATGTGTATTGGTAGCAAAATCGTACAACAAACTTTCCATTTTGATTCGATTATTATTTTATTCGGTTATTGCTCCCCAGCTTACCAACATTTGTTTTGTGAACATCCGGAGATACTAACAGGTCTGTCTGAGGTTGAAAGTGAAATGAAATTGATTTCACTCTGGTCTGGGAAGAGAAGCGGAATGATACTTTTCTGAACTCCCGCCAAAACTTTCAAAGAAGAAACAAATTGACTCCAGTTTTATAATGAACTGGATAAGAGTGAAACTTTCTGTAAATCTGATAAGATCTGCTGTGCTGCGCTTGAGAGGAACCAGGAGTTTAAACATGATATTGATAATGTACAGATGACTTGGATTGAACCGGGGATTTAGCTCAGTTGGTACAGCGTCCACTTTATCCTCCGGAAGGTCAGCGTTCGAATATGGCCACGTCATACCATAAGACGTTAAAATTTGACAGTTGTTGCTTGGCATTCAGCATCAAAGCAATGCAATAACTGGTGCTGCACAGTGGCGACAGGTGCCTAGAGCACAAACCAAATTTCAATGTATGTAATGTACTATGACAATGATTATGGATAGAGAGAGAGAGAGAGATTGTATAAAGTTCAAACTCGTATAGGTTACTTATACAAGGTTTAAACATGCGTTCCCCTCTAAAGAATGCCCTGTCACGACTTCCAAACAAATTCATCTAAGAACAATTGACCAGAACCTAACTCGTTCGTCAGCTGCGGAGCGTCTGTACACACACACGCACGTACAGAGGTATTGCATGACACACACGCACACGGGGACGCACTGATAACATATCGTGTGCTGAAAGGATATGTTTATAAACACGGAGGTCTGCCATGATTATCCGGAAACGGAATTGGATACCTGAGCATGCGCAGACGTGACGGGAGGTTGTGTGTGAAGCACATGGTTGAGGACTGCGAGCGGGAGCGAAGCACACGCGGTTACAGAGTGAACGGGAAGCGAGGCACACGTAAGTGTTACCAATATTTCATGGTAGCAGAGCGAAACAAAGATGGCCCAAAGTTATAAATATCCTCCGAAGTTGTGACCAGGTGTTATCTATAAGGATTGGAAAAGAGAACTTGAACTGTGGCAGGTTGTAACTGATATGAAAGAGGATAAGCGTGGAGCGGCTCTGATTTTGTCGTTGGAGGGAGAAGCGAAGGCGAAAGCACTTGAGATTCCATTAGCAGATGTAAACAAGAATGATGGTTTGGAGAAAGTAGTAGCAGCGCTAGATAAACTGTATCTCAAGGACACGATAGACGGTGCTTATCAAGCATCTGTGGAATTTGACCGCTTAAAGAAAGGGGACGATGAAGAGATGAAATGACTTCATTCTCAGGTTTGACAGAAAGAATCACAACTGTTCAGTTCATGATATCAAATTTCCAGATGCTGTTTTAGCTTTTAAGCTACTTGATTCAACAAATTTGAACAAGAGAGATAGAAGAGTGTTGACTGCTACAACTGATAGGACATATGAGACTATGAAAACTTCCCTGAGAAGAATTTGTTGTGACGTTAGGACATCTCCTTGTCCATCAGATAACACTGTACACGTAAAGCAAGAACATGTCATGTACACAAAACAGGACAGAACCTACAAGAGACCAGCTGGGACAAATCCTCTCAATAGGTATGGGAAAGTTTCAAGATGCATGATATGTAGACATTCCAACATTCCACTGGGCAAGGAATTGTCCTAATAAACAGGAAGAAAATACCCCCAAAAAAACAGGAAGAACTTGAACATGCAAAATTAACATTATTCACAGAAGAAAGGAAAAGACTCAACCAAATTCTTATAAATGAGGCAAGTGGGTGTGCGGTCATTGATACCGGTTGCACTAAAACTGTATGCGGAAAATTGTGGTATTTCACCAAAACTCTTTCAAATGAAGATAAGGAAAATATCAAGATTTTAAAGGGGGAGAGGAGTTACAACTTTAGCAGTGGAGAAATTCACAAGTCTATGTTTGAGGCATCTGTCCCAGCTGTAATCGGAAGTACCAAGTGCAACATCGAAACAGATGTAGTGGATGTGGATATACCGCTGCTTCTCAGCAGGCCATCATTAAAGAAGGCACAGACCAAGTTGAATATTATGGAGGATCAAGCTTCAATGTTTGGTGAAGACATTCAACTACAGTTGATGTCAACAGGACATTGTATAAACATTCTTGGAAAAGGAGAAGGAATACACACGGAAAGCACTGAAGTAGTGTTACTGGCAGCTGATGAGGATAAACTCGAACCAGAAGTAGAGAAGTTACATAAACAATTTGGACATTGTTCAGCAGAGAACTTAGAGCTTGATTAGAAACTCAGGTGAAATGAAGTTAAGTGACACTGAGAAAGTTATAGACAAAGTAGTTAGGGACTGTGATGTGTGCAAGAGATGTGCCAAAACACCAGCTGGAAACCAATGTTTCCATCCCATGGGCAAAATAATTTAATGAAGTAGTGGCTGTTGACCTACATGAACTTCAGAGCAATGTGTACTCCTTGCATATCATTGATCACTTTACAAAGTACAGTGCAGGGGCAATCATCCGTGACAAGAGAGCAGAGACTTTCATGCAAGCATTCATGCAGAGTTGGGTAAGCGTTCATGGGGCACCCCAGAAGATATTGTCAGACAATGGTGGAGAATTCAATAATCATCAGGTACATGAGCTGTGCCATTTGTTCAACATTACCATCAAGACAACTCCAGCCTACAGTCCATGGTCAAACGGTGTAGTGGAACGACATTACCAGACGCTAACGAACATGATGCTGAAAGTTAGAGATGACAGTGGATGTGACTGGGACACTGCTTTGAATTGGGCACTCAATGCCAAGAATTCCATGATCAATGTGAATGGATTTAGTAGCGTCCAACTGGTATGTGGAAGAAATCCGAACCTCCCATCATCCTTGATTGACAAGCCACCAGCTAGTGAGATAATGGGCAGACACCTCAATACCCTACACAGGATGAGACGAGACAAGCTTTCACAAAGGCAGAAAGCAGTCCATCTGTTGTCCCATTTTACACAGGAGAGAGAGTATACTTTAAACACCCAGAACAAAACACTTGGAAGGAGCCAGCAACCGTTATTGGCCAGGATGGGGTGGTGTTTTTTTTCTCAGACAAGGTGGACTGATAATCCGTGTTCATCACAGCAGAATGAGAAGAGTATCTGATCCTGATTCGATCAGTGAACAAGGAGCAAATAGTGGCATGACAACAGAGACAGATCAGCAAACAAGTGTGCCAGCTCATGAACAGAAAGAAGACACAGTAGACACTGAAGAGGAAGTAATCGCCGCAAATACTGATGCTGGTGACTCTGAAGAAGAGCACCAGGAACCAGGCGGACAAGCAATGAAGAACAATGCACAGCAAGGAGTTGTTCCAAAGTTAAACAAGGACGATATTGTGGAATACACAAACATTGAAACTGGAGAAAAGATGGAGGCAAGAGTTCTTGGAAGAGCTGGAAAAGCAACAGGTGGTAACAAAGACTGGTTTAATGTGGAATTCTTGAAACCAATCCAATATCAGGGAGTTCAGCAATCAATTGACACAAGTAAGATAAATGACTTGGAAGTCAGAAGAGAAACAGATGCACAAGGTTTGACTGACAATGAAGAAACAGTGTTAGTTGTTCAGCATTCATTATGGGATGAGGCAAAACGGAGAGAGAGATGGATAGCTGGAAAGAAAATGCTGTACATCGAGGTAGATGATGAAGGACAGAAGTGTATCTCGACAAGGTGGGTTTGTACCATGAAAGAGACAGAACATGGAATGAAGAGAAAGGCTAGACTAGTTGCCAGAGGGTTTGAGGAGCCATTGTCAGAGATCCAGAAAGATGCCCCAACATGTTCGAATGAATCACTGAGGATTGTCTATTCCATTATGGCTGGTAGAAAATGGTCACCACAGTCGATGGATATTAAGACTGCTTTTTTGCAGGGTCAAGCAATTCAGTGAGATGTGTTTCTAAGACCACCCAATGACATGAAAAGACCAGGCAAGTTATGGAAACTACAAAAATGTGTATATGGGTTAGTTGATGCGTCATTGCAATGGTACAATAGGGTCCAAAGTGTGATGAAAGAACTAGGTACAGAGAAGTCAAAGTTTGATCCAGCGGTGTTCTTCTGGAGAGACCAGGACAATCTGATTGGAGTGTTGGTATGCCATGTAGACGATTTCATATGGGATGGAACAGACTGGTTTAGAAAATCCATAATACAAAAAATAAGAGAAACTCTTAAGGTTGGCAATGAAAATGATTCTGCTTTCAAGTATTTGGGAATCACACTTCAAGAAGTTGAGAATGAGATGTACCTACATCAAAAGGACTACACTGAAAACATTGATTTTATCCAAGTCAGTAAATCCAGGTTACTAGAAAGAAAAGAGAGTCTCACAGAAGAAGAAAAAAATTAAAGCAAAACTGGGACAGCTGTTGTGGATAGCTCGTCAGACACGGCCTGATATCATATTTGAAACATGTAGACTTTCAGGAACTTGAGTTGTTTGGGCCTGAGAATTCATTGAGACTAGTGGTATACAGTGACTCCTCAATGGGGAGGATGGAGAAACACAAGGGGCACATGTTGTATTCTTAGTTTCACCGGACAAGAGAGCCTTGCCAATTAGTTGGTCCTCAAAGAGGGTAAGGAGGGTTCTCAGAAGTTCCCTGGCAGCGGAGACACGAGCAATGGCAGATGCCATCGATGCCGCCACACATTTGTCGTCATTGTACTGAGAACTCACAGGAAACAAAATGCCCCCCATTTGTGCATCACTGACTGTCGGTCATTAGTTGATTCCATTAACTCAAATACAGCTGTCAGAGAAAAGAGACTACGAGTTGATATAGCAGGGATCAAAGAATTTTTGGCGATGGGTGAATTGCAAGTCGAGTGGTCCAGCAGTGGACGTCAACTTACAGACTGCCTGACGAAAAAGGGGGCTCCTACTAAAAGTCTCCCGAAAGCCTTGGAGGAAGGCAGATTGATGTAAACTGATCAACGTTGTACATAGTTTTTTTTTATTTATTTTTTTTTTATGCAAATACTGGAAAAGTTTCACTTAAAGAACTATCAAAAAAAAAAGAAGAAAGGACCAGATTGATAACATATCGTGTGCTGAAAGGAAATGTTTATAAACACGAAAGTCTGCCATGATTATCCGGAAACGGAATTGGATACCTGAGCATGCGCAGACGTGACGGGAGGTTGTGTGTGACGCACATGGTTGAGGAGCGCGAGCGGGAGCGAAGCACATGCGGTTACGGAGTGTTACCAATATTTCACGCACGAGCGCATATGCGCAAGATGCAACAATGTATCCATTTTTGATGGGAGATTTTGTGGGGTTTTTTTTTTTGTTTGTTTGTTTAGTCTTTTTTTGCATAATTGGCCTTGTTTTTGTGACATTATCTTTAACTTTTCCACCTATTCTTCCTTAATTTCCTTATTTTTTTAATTCGATGAATATTTATTATTAAAAACTGCAATGCACTGAAGCCGCATTAATTGAAGCGTGAAGTGTGTGTGTGTATATTTTATATATATATATAAAACAAAATATGATATATGGTTTGAGTATTCACAAACTGGCGAGCAACTGACATGTCGCTCAAATTCAGCCAATGGCTGTCCTCCTTCCTGCTGATTGGTTGAGATGATGCAATGCCCCTTTTCCCTCATTTGTGCACAAGTTGTCAATGAGCCCCTTTTTTTTGTTTTAATTACCAGTTAAGCTCTATGATACCACTCAAACGCTGTGCATCTTCTCTGGCTAAGCGATAGAAAACGTTGGATGTCTCTTCTGAAGAAATAAGACTTTTTCCTGAGAAACGACAGTTTTAAAGTCTTTTTTAATTATTCTTCCAGTACAGTATCAGTAGGCTGCAAAGCCGTCAGCATGTTTCTGTCCCTTGCCTAAAGGGTTGTCAGGAAGGGCATCCAACGTAAAAATCTATGCCAAATCAAACTTGCGAATCATTCGCCGTGATAAAGGGGAAAAGCCGAAAGGAAATCTCATTCCAGTACAGTATCTAAGTTAATGTTTGTGCGTTAAATTTTATGTTCTGGAGCATGTTTAATAAACGATACCAAAAGGATAAACTTTATTACGCTTCATCGCTTCATGTCCTTTTACATACTTGGTGTGACATCTTGGAGTGGCATCTCCAAGATGGCGCTGCCTAGAGGGCGATGTCGCCGAGTTCAAGCATTAACTTAGGTACTGTACTGGAATAATAATTGAAAGACTTTAATACTCATGTTTTACAACAGTATATGCTGTATAATGTTTATATTTTATCATCAATAAATATAACAGTAAAAATTGAAAAGTTTTTCTTAATCATTACTACATTTTACTACATTAATACTGTATTAATGAGTAAGACTGTCTGTAGAATGTGTATAAGAAGCATATTTTAGCACATGTAATAGATGCACAGTATTTTGCCTCCAGTTGCTCATTCGCGTATGTAATATGATACATGGGGTTTTACTTCCGGGCACAGAACTCGCGGATTATCTTCATTCGCGGGAAGAGCCGGAACCAAACCCCCACGAATATCAATGGCCTACTGTACATCCATGAATACCATTTACCATATCTCATAAAACACCTCTAAATCAATTATTATAAACATAACATTGTAAAATAATAACAATTTCACAAATTAAATTCAATCAAAATAATTTCAAAGAGAAGAATTTTAGTCAAATTCACTCATCAAATATCAAATACAGTATCAAATATAACCTTTAACATGCTCTGTGATGCGATCTTTCTGCTTGTAAATGATTCTGATGGTCGACGGAGCCATCTGGAAACGTGAACATTCACATGTTTTCCACCAGCATCAATTTTCTTGCTAATAGCCATCTTCGTTTCTAACGAGATGGCTTGCTGATTTTTCTGATTACCACTATCACTAGTAGGCTTACGCTTCTGACCAACCATATTTGCTTAGGGTTACAAAAGTCCGCAAAACAGTGTAAACACAAAGATCACAGAGACGATGTCTTTACACAAGTGTAACACGGCGTGAACTGGGAAGAAGGAGGGGCACGTTTAGTCTGCCATTTGTAAACAATAGACGCAGCATTATTACGTCAGCATACTACATAGGTATGTTTCGTACTATAGAGAGCACACTAAACTAAAAATTTGACATTTTTTAAAAAACGTAAAATCGAAAAATACGTAAAACAAATGAATAAGTCGAGGAGCGTCTGTAATGTAAATGGCCTTAATACGTTCCGTCGTCTTTTGAACAGAAGTTAACGGTATTGTATCTCATACCATAAGTCCTTAAATTAAGTGAAAAATTATTGAATACAGTTCATTGTTTTGTGTTGAGACTTTTTCATTTTTCTGTAATTTTTATTTGAGTGTTATAGTTTCTCAGAAAAGAGTTGCTCGTTGAACTGCGCGTTGGAGAGGGGCGTGGCTCGAACACGCGGGATGGAGTGCTAAACACATGCGCGCGCGCGCACACACACACTTAATCATTTCCGTTTAATCACAGGCTATGAAGACTAGCAGCGCTCTCGGTGCTAGAAGACTGTCCCTCTTGATCTCTCAGTTCTTTGCTCAAGCAGTTCAAGCTTTAGTTTGATTTCCATGTACGATTTCCCCATTTGATCTATGAAATCGGCTGTTATTTTTCACAGGGAAGACAATAGAGCACTAGAAACCTGTGAATAATGAAGCAGAACCTGTTTTCATAGATGAGTGTGTTAGAGCCAAGCCCCATTCCAACGTGCAACTCTTTTCTGCAACCACACTGAATAACACATTAAAATGAAAACCACAGAAAAGTTAAAGTATAAGAACAATAAAGATAAGAATTTTAACCTTTTTTGCAAAGCCTTTTTTTCAAAACCTTACGGAAGTGGCTCATGACCTCATCGTTAAGTGTTCACAGTGCTGCCTGCACTTTGGCTTAGCTTTAGCACTTTATCATAGCTTAGCTTACTTACAAACATACTAGTCCTTCTAAAAAAATTTGCATATTGTGATGAAGTTCATTATTTTCTGTAATGTACTGATAAAAATTAAACTTTAATATATTTTAGATTCATTGCACACCAACTGAAATATTTCAGGTCTTCTATTGTTTTAATACTGATGATTTTGGCATATAGCTCATGAAAACCCCAAATTCCTATCTCAAAAAATTAGCATATCATCAAAGGTACTCTAAACAAGCTATTAACCTAATCATCTGAATCAACCAATTAACTCTAAACACCTGCAAAAGAATCCTAAGGCTTTTAAAAACTCCCAGCCTGGGTCATTACTCAAAACCGCAATCATGGGTAAGACTGCCAACCTGACTGCTGTCCAGAAGGCCATCGTTGACACCCTCAAGCAAGAGGGTAAGACACAAAGAAATCTCTGAGCGAATAGGCTGTTCCCAGAGTGCTGTATCAGGGCACCTCAGTGGGACATCTGTGGGAAGGAAAAAGTGAAAGAAGGACCGATTCCTTGGAGGACTTGTGGAAGCAGTGGACTGAGTCTGGAGTAGAAACATCCAGAGCCATCGTGCACAGGCGTGTGCAGGAAATGGGCTACAGGTGCTGCATTCCCCAGGTCAAGCCACTTTTGAACCGCAGCGACAGAAGCGCCTGAACTGGGCTACAGAGAAGCAGCACTGGACTGTTGCTCAGTGGTCCAAAGTACTTTTTTCGGATGAAAGCAAATTTTGCATGTCATTCGGCAATCAAAATGCCAGAGTCTGGAGGAAGACTGGGGAGAAGGAAATGCCAAAATGCCTGAAGTCCAGTGTCAAGTACCCACAGTCAGTGATGGTCTGGGGTGCCATGTCAGCTGATGGTGTTGGTCCGCTGTTTTATCAAGGGTAGGGTCAATGCAGCTAGCTATCAGGAGATTTTGGAGCACTTCATGCTTCCATCTGCTGAAAAGCTTTATGGAGATGAAGATTTTCATTTTTCAGCACGACCTGGCACCTGCTCCAAGTGCCAAAACCACTGGTAAATGGTTTACTGACCATGGTATTACTGTGCTCAATTGGCCTGCCAACTCTCCTGACCTGAACCCCATAGAGAATCTGTGGGATTTTGTGAAGAGAAAGTTGAGACACCAGACCCAACACTGTGGATGAGCGAAAGGCCGCTATTGAAGCATCCCGGGCCTCCATAACACCTCAGCAGTGCCACAGGCTGATTGCCTCTATGCCACGATGCATTGAAGCAGTCATTTCTGCAAAAGGATTCCCGACCAAGTATTGAGTGCATAACTGAACAAAATTATATGAAGTTTGACTTTTTTTGTATTAAAAACACTTTTTTTATTGGTCGGATGAAATATGCTGATTTTTTGAGATAGGGATTTTGTTTTTCTTTACTTTTTTGCCAAGATTATCAATATTAAAACAATAAAAGGCTTGAGCTTCTACAGTTGTGTGTAATGAATCTAAAATATATGAAAGTCTAATGTTTATCAGGGCATTGCAGAAAATAATGAACTTTATCACAATATGCAAATTTTTTGAGAACTAGTACATACATACATACATACATACATACATACATCCATCCTCACATCCTCTTCAGCTTTATTCAGGCGGTGATGCCCATAAACCGATCTCTGGGTTTTCTGTTTGGTACTCTCAATCGTATTTGTCGCTGGAGGTGGTATATGGTGTTAGTGATTAAATAGCTTTAGTGCTTTAGCGCTAGCTTTAGTACTGTATCAACAACTTCCGGAAGTCACTTATTTTTCTCTTTGTCTTGTTTTTTTCTCGTGTGTTTTTCAAGTTCGACTTCCGAATTTTTTTTCCCGACTTACAAGGGAAAAAATTTTCAGATTTTTTGTTCAATTTCTGATTTGTTTGACCTCTAAAGCGTTCAAGAACTTGGGTACCACTGTGTGTGTGTGTGTGTGTGTGTGTGTGTGTGTATACAGACCATCACTGACTGTGGGTACTTGACACTGGACTTCAGGCATTTTGGCATTTCCTTCTCCCCAGTCTTCCTCCAGACTCTGGCACCTTGATTTCCGAATGACATGCAAAATTTGCTTTCATCCGAAAAAAGTACTTTGGACCATTTAAGCAACAGTCCAGTGCTGCTTCTCTGTAGCCCAGGTCAGGTGCTTCCACAAAAGTGGCTTGACCTGGGGAATATGGCACCTGTAGCCCAGTCGACTGCTTCCACAGGTCCCTCAAGGTCTGGAATTGGCCCTTCTCCACAATCTTCCTCAGGGTCTGGTCACCTCTTCTGGTTGTGCAGCGTTTTCTGCCACACTTTTTCCTTCCCACAGACGTCCCACTGAGGTGCCTTGATACAGCACTCTGGGAACAGCCTATTCGCTCAGGGATTTCTTTCTGTGTCTTACTCTCTTGCATGAGGGTGTCAATGATGGCCTTTTGGACAGCAGTCAGGTCGGCAGTCTTACCCATGATTGCGGTTTTGAGTAATGAACCAGGCGGGGAGTTTTTAAAAGCCTCAGGAATGTTTTGCAGGTGTTTAGAGTTAATTAATTGATTCAAATTATTAGGTTAGTAGCTCGTTTAGAGTACCTTTTCATGATATGCTAATTTTTTGACATAGGAATTTTGGGTTTTCATGAGCTGTATGCCAAAATCCTCAGTATTAAAACAATGAAAGGCCTGAAATATTTCAGTTGCTGTGCAATGAGTCTAAATTATATGAAAGTTTAATTTTTATCAGTGCATTACAGAAAATAATGAACTTTATCACAATATGCTAATTTTTTGAGTAGGACTAGTATGCATCCAACACAACATTCATAAACTCTTTAGAAAAGGGCAACAAATATTCGTTAATTGTTAGACCTAGACTCTACATTATGTTTTACTCCACGTTATATTGCAGTTTCTAATTGTTCATCTTGTTGGACATTTACCAAGAGAACACGGCAAAATATTTTCCTTTTTTTTTAAAGCACAGCAGAACGATCAAATGTGTTGTTACTGATAAACATTGTAGACATTCCCCAGTGGCAAGGGGTCTTGAAATACTGTGTAAGCTTACTTTTATAGGCAATAAACGCCTCATTTTACCGTTACAGAGACTGATTGAATAAAATTGGTAAGTTTGATATACCATTTTGCTCCCAGTACGTCGTCGGCAGCCGTACGTCTCGAGAGACAATGGTGTAGCGCTATGGTAGGCATTTGCGGTAGTGACTGTAAAGGCCCACCCTAGAGTGACAGTTTCTTAAACAATTATTGCATATGAAAGGGCTTTGAGGAACCATGGGGGCTACCCTTTCTTTCCTCTTTGCTCTTTTCTCAGCTAGCTTGTTTATTCTGTTGGTATCAGCTTTGTTGATACCCTCGTTGACAGTGGTCTTCCAGAGCTGGCGTGTTTCAGCAGTGCCTTCCCAGGTGTTTGTCGATGCCAGATAATTTCATGTCCTGCTTGCACATGTCCTTGTACCGAAGCTGTGGTCTTCCTGTGCGGCGGGAGCCCTCACTCAGCTCTCCATACAACATGTCTTTAGGGATGCGCCCCTCGTCCATTCGCCGTACGTGACCCAACCACCTAAGTCATCTCTGGCTCAGTAGTGTGAGCAGACTTGGCATGCCAGCACGCTGTAGTACCTCGGTGTTGGTTACTCTGTCTTGCCATTTTATATGGAGCAGACGCCTGAGACAGCGAAGGTGGAAGTTGTTGAGCCGCTTTTCCTGACCAGCGTACGTGGACCAGGCCTCACTGCCATAAAGGAGTGTGCTGAGTACACAGGCCTGATAGACACGTAGCTTGGTGTTCTCTGTTAGCTGGGTATTACTCCATACACGCTTGTTCAGTTTGGACATCACTGCGGCGGCTTTCCCGATTCTGCATGAGATCTCTATGTCGAGAGAGAGTGTTGGTGATAGTGGATCCCAGGTAGGTGAAGGAGTCCACGACCTCAAGCTGTGTGTTATTTATGTTGATGTTTGGGACTGTGTTTGTGCCCTGGGCCAGGATGTTTGTCTTCTTCAGGCTGATGGTCAGTCCGAATTCATTACAGGCATGGAACAGGCGATTGACTAGCTCTTGAAGACCAGCCTCAGTGTGGGACGTCAGTGCAGCGTCATCCGCAAACAGCATCTCGCGGATGAGGACCTGCCTCACCTTCGTCTTAGCGCGCAGTCGAGATATGTTAAACAATTTTCCATCTGACCTGGTGTGGATATGAATCCCTTCCTCGCTGTCAGAGAAGGCATACTGAAGAAGCATCGAGAAGAATATCCCAAAGAGTGTCGGAGCTAGGACGCAGCCTTGCTTCACACCACTGCTCACTGGGAACGCTGCAGAAGTCCCACCATTGAAGCAGACTGTGCTGTGCATGTCCTCGTGAAAGGAGGTCACGATTTATAGTCACCTTTGAGGACATCCAATCTTCTGCAGGAGGCTGAAGAGTCCGCTTCTGCTGACCAGGTCGAATGCTTTAGTCAGGTCTATGAAAGCAATGTACAGGGGCTTCTGCTGCTCCCGACACTTCTCTTGCAGTTGACGAAGTGAGAAGATCATATCAACTGTGGATCGGCCTGCCCTGAAACCACACTGCGATTCTGGGTACACCCGGGAAGCAAGAATCTGAAGACGAGTAAGGACAACACGAGCAAAGACTTTCCCTATGATGCTGAGGAGGGAAATGCCACGGTAGCTGCGGTCACCCTTGTTTTTGTAGAGGGTTACAATGTTTGCATCGCGCATATCCTGGGGGGTGAACCCTTCCTTCCAGCATAAGCACAGCAGCTCATGGAGGTGCTGCAGGAGTGCTGGCTTGCCACTCTTCAAGACTTCAGGGGGGATGCCATCCTTTCCAGGGGCTTTTCCACAGGCCAGACAATGAATGGCTTTGCCCAGTTTGTCCACTGAAGGCAGGTAATCCAGATCTTCCATGACAGGTAAGTTTGGTAGGGCATTTAATGCTGCATCGGTCACCACATTCTTAGTTGCGTACAGCTCCAGGCAATGTTCCACCCAGCGTTCAAGCTGCTTGCCTTGGTCCGTGATCACCTCCCCGGTCTTGGTCTTGAGGGGTGCAGTCTTAATTGTGATTGGGCTAGTAGCTGTCTTGATGCCATTGTACATGGCCATTGCGTTGCCAGTGTCAGCTGCCATCTGGATCTTGCTGCAGAGGTTCAGCCAGAAGTCGTTTGCACAGCGGCGGGCTGTCTGCTGGGCCTTGTTTCGTGCAGCTTTGAGGGTGTCCCGAGTACTGGTGCTGGGGTTTTGCTTGTATGCTAGGAGGGCTTCCCTCTTGGCTTCTGTCACAGGCTGCATCTCCTCCCAGTGAGCCTCGTACCAGTCTACACTTCCGACGCTCCTTTTTCCCAAAAGCGGTGAGGGCCGTTGTGTAGATGGTATCTCTTAGGAAGCTCCACTTGCTGTTGATGTCTTTGCCAGGAGTCTGCAAAGCCAACTTCTCCTTGACTGTGTCAAACAGTTGGATTCGCTGGGGATCCCTTGAGGAGCAGGTGTTGATGCGTGGGAGGCCTTTAGTTTTAGAGTGATGGATTCTCTTTGTTGTCAGCCGTATCCTGCTTCCAACGAGGGTGTGGTCTGTGTCGCAGTCTGCGCTATGGAAACTTCTAGTGTGGAGAACGCTGCTCAGATCCGTGCGCCTGGTGAGGATAAGGTCTAGCTGGTGCCAGTGGCAAGATCTGGGGTGTCTCCAGGAAACTTTGTGGCGGTCTTTGCACTTGAAGTATGTATTTGTTACACACAAGCCATGATGGCAGCACAGTTCCAACAACCTCTGTCCATTCTCATTCGTCCTGCCTATGCTGTGGTGACCAAGGCAGGAAGACCAGGTGTCACAGTCGGCACCCGCTCTAGCATTGAAGTCTCCTAGTAGGTAAAGTCCTTCAGTGCTGGGGATCCTGGAAATTGTATCATCCAGAGCCTTGTAAAACTGGGTCTTGGCCTCTGGGGTGGAACTGAGTGTTGGTGCATAGATGCTGAGGAGATTTACAAAACCTGCAGTTGTAGAGAGGTGTAAAGTGAGGATTCTCTCTAATCCACTGGTAGGAGGTTCAATCGCCGTCGTCAACGAGTTCTTCACAGCGAACCCTACACCATGCAGTCTCGGGTTGTCTTGTGGCAGGCCCTGCCAGTAGAAGGTCTAGTTGGCCTCTTTGATGGTACCACTGTCATCCAGGCGGGTTTCCTGTAGACAAGCAATGTCGATATTCAGACGTGTCAGTTCATGGTCGATGACTGTCAGTCCAGGACACATAGTCCGTACGTTCCAGCTTGCTATTCGAACAGCTGGAGTCTTCGTATCTATCCGTTTTTGTCTGCCTGGTGCAGAATTTACAGCTTGCTTGTCGAGATGGTCAGTCCCTAAGCCCTACGCACCCAGCAAGGCAGGCGAGCTGTGGCGGGACAGCACCTTACTGGCTGGTGGCTGCCCAGCTTGGAGCGGGTGGTAGCTGTCCAGTGAGACACGATGGTCTCTCCCACTGTCGGAAGTAGCCCCAGGCGCCTGTATCCTACGCTAATCGGAATGAGCTTTTAACCGGTAACTGCTACTTCCCGTGTTGAGCCGAAGTCTTGCATCAACGCTGGAGTATCCTCTCCAGTGCGCTACGAGCCTGGGCGGGAACTATGGAGAACTTGTGCTGCCCAGACGTCAAGTCCCCCCTCTCGGCCTCGCTGATAGCATCCAAAGGAAAGGAAGATGCAGTACAATTTGGTACCAGTGCAGCTGCAGGAATTGCCAGAAGGTAGGGGAATGCTCAGACCAACTGCCTTAAGGGCTCCACTCCGGATTTCTGTAGGGTTTACTCCTTAGCCTTCTCCCAACCAAGGGAATCCACAAGGCAGTGGGACTATTTAACCCATAGTTGGGGATTTGGGTCATGGGCATCAGGGCGTGTCCACACACCGGTGGGCCTGCATGCCGCATGTCTGGGGGCCAAACCTCCTCCGAGTCCCCTGTAGTTCAGCCTGAGTCCGCAAGGTACTCAGTTACCATGTGTCGCCTCGAGGAGGCACTACATGGGGCTTGATGGTGGAGAGGCTATGTACTGGCAGGGAGAGACTTACTCACTCGGCTCCCCTTTTCACAGGCAAGCTGCTAGCCTGTGGTGTTAGTTGAAAGCGAGAGGTGACAAGCACTACTACTACAACCACAACTACCACACTTTGCGCATCACGACACCCATTTGACACAGACTCCCAGTACACATGGGTGGTTATTCGGCATAAGATCAAAAACACTGGGGGGGGGCGTATTGGGGCAGGGCGCTTATTACGTCGTGTGTGTGTGTGTGTGTGTGTGTGTGTATATGTATATGTGTGTGTATGTGTATATATATATATATATATATATATATATATATATATATATATATATATATATATATATATATATATATATATATATATATATATATGAGAGAGAGAGAGAGGAATTGTGGTACTGCATGAGGAAGTCTGGAGTGGCAGAGAAATATGTTAGAGTGGTGCAGGACATGTATAAGAGATGTAAGACAGTGGTGAGGTGTGCTGTCGGTGTGACAGAAGAGTTCAAGGTGGAGGTGGGGCTACGTCAAGGATCAGCTCTGAGCCCCTTCTTGTTTGCCATGGTGATGGACAGGCTGACAGACGAGGTTAGACAAGATTCCCCATGGACTATGATGTTTGCAGATGACATTGTGATCTGTCGTGAGAGCAGAGAACAACTGCAGGAAAATCTAGAGAGGTGGAGGTATGCCCTGGAAAGGAGGGGACTGAAGATTAGCTTCAGTAAGACAGAATACATGTGTATGAATGACAAGGATCCAAGAGGAACGGTGAGGTTCCAGGGAGCAGAGATAAGGAAGGTGGAGGATTTTAAGTACTTAGCCTCAACAATCCAGGGCAATGGAGAGTGTGGAAAAGAGGTGAAGAAGCGTGTGCAGGCAGGTTGGAATGGTTGGAGAAAAGTGTCCGGTGTGATAGGAGGGTATCGACAAGAATGAAAGGAAAAGTGTACAAGACGGTGTTGAGGCCAGCGATGTTGTATGGTTTAGAAACAGTGGCATTAGGGAAAAGACAGGAGGCAGAGCTGGAGGTAGCAGAAATGAAAATGTTGAGGTTCTCTTTGGGAGTAACGAGGCTGGATCAGGAATGAGCACATCAGAGGGACAGCACATGTAAGACGTTTTGGAGACAAAGTCAGAGAGGCCAGATTGAGATGGTTTGGACATGTACAGAGGAGGGATAGTGAGTATATTGGTAGTAGGATACTGAGATTGGAACTACCAGGCAGAAGGCCTAGAGGAAGACCAAAGAGCGGATTCATGGATGTGGTGAAAGGATAAGGTGAGATGGAGGCAGATGATTCGCTGTGGCGACCCCTGAAGGGAGAAGCCGAAAGGAAAAGATCTTCATACAGATGCTCCCCGACTTAACGTTAATCCGTTTTACGTTTTTTCAATTTTACCCCCCCCCCCCCCAAAAAAAAGGTCAAATTTTTAGTTTAGACGTACCTACGTAGTACTCTGACGTAATGATGCAATGACGCTGCATTCATTGTTTACAAACTACAGACTGTGTGTGTGTGTGTGTGTGTGTGTGTGTGTGTATATATATATATATATATATATATATATATATATATATATATATATATATATATGGTGTTACTCTTGTGTTAAGACGTCGTCTCTGTGATCTTAGTGTTTACACTGTTTTGCGGACTTTTGTAACCCTAAGCAAATATGGTTGGTCAGATTCGTAAGCTTACTAGCATGGGTGCAAGTCTCAGACACAGTGATGAATTAACTATCTGCTCGGATCGGCGCGATTTTACCATGTATACTCCGTTAAGCAAAGAGAGTTGTAAAATGAATGAAAACCCAAATCCACAAATTACAGAATAATTACAGATATCTTTTAGCAGAATCCTAAGAGTCTATACTTATTTTTATATTAATATTCATTAGGATTTGTACTTTTCTTTGTATGCATCTCTTGAAAAAAGTTTACTTACACAAAAGAAAGAACTCGCCGCTTTGCTGGGATTCACATCAGTGCAGGCTGTGTTCTAAACAATTTCAATGGCACCCTTGTGCACTTGAAAGACTGCATAATCCACAGCAAGTACGCTACTTTCGCAAGTACACTACTTTCGGTTTTGAGCGCCTCACATATTGTAAGCATTGATTGGCTGTTTTAAGCTTCATGTAAAGGGACTCTGTATAAATAAGTGACTTATTTGAAATTAATGTTGATATATTTGATATTATTTTTCAATGTTATGTTTCTAATAAATGATTTCGGGGTGTTTTATGAGATACGGTAATGGTATTTATGGATGTATCGTACAGTATGAGCATCATACGTCACTGTAACAACTTGCGTTCACTTTCAACTTGCGTTCGGCCGTCCGGAACCAATTAAAAACATAAATCGGGGATCGTCTCTGTGTGTGTGTGTGTATATGTGTGTGTGTATGTATATATATATATATATATATATATATATATATATATACTAGTCCTTCTCAAAAAATTAGCATATTGTGATGTTCATTATTTTCTGTAATGTACTGATAAAAATTAAGCTTTCATATATTTTAGATTCATTGCACACCAACTGAAATATTTCAGATCTTTTCTTGTTTTAATACTGATGATTTTAACATACAGCTCATGAAAACCCAAAATCCCTATCTCAAAAAAATAGCATATTTCATCCGACCAATAAAAAAGTGCTTTTAATACAAAAGTCAGCCTTCAAATAATTATGTTCAGTTATGCACTCAATACTTGGTCGGGAATCCTTTTGCAAAAATGACTGCTTCAATGCGGCGTGGCATGGAGGCAATCAGCCTGTGGCACTGCTGAGGTGTTATGGAGGCCCAGGATGCTTCGATAGTGGCCTTAAGCTCATCCACAGTGTTGGGTCTGGTGTCTCTCAACTTTCTCTTCAGTTAGCAGGCCAATTGAGCACGGTAATACCATGGTCAGTAAACCATTTACCAGTGGTTTTGGCACTGTGAGCAGGTGCCAGGTCGTGCTGAAAAATGAAATCTTCGTCTTCATAAAGTTTTCAGCAGATGGAAGCATGAAGTGCTCCAAAATCTCCTGATATCTAGCTGCATTGACCCTACCCTTGATAAAACACAGTGGACCAACACCAGCAGCTGACGTGGCACCCCAGACCATCACTGACTGTGGGTACTTGACACTGGACTTCAGGCATTTTGGCATTTCCTTCTCCCCAGTCTTCCTCCAGACTCTGGCACCTTGATTTCCGAATGACATGCAAAATTTGCTTTCATCCGAAAAAAGTACTTTGGATCACTGAGCAACACTCCAGTGCTGCTTCTCTGTAGCCCAGGTCAGGCGCTTCTGCCATTGTTTCTGGTTCAAAAGTGGCTTGACCTGGGGAATGCGCCACCTGTAGCCCAGTCCACTGCTTCAACAGGACCCCCAAGGTCTGGAATCGGCCCTTCTCCACAATCTTCCTCAGGGTCCGGTCACCTATTCTGGTTGTGCAGCGTTTTCTGCCACACTTTTTCCTTCCCACAGACGTCCCACTAAGGTGCCTTGATACAGCACTCTGGGAACAGTCTATTCACTCAGAGATTTCTTTCTTTGTCTTACCCTCTTGCTTGAGGGCGTCAATGATGGCCTTCTGGACAGCAGTCAGGTTGGCAGTCTTACCCATGATTGCGGTTTTGAGTAATGAACCAGGCTGGGAGTTTTTAAAAGCCTCAGGTATCTTTTGCAGGTGTTTAGATTTAATTCGTTGATTCAGATGATTAGGTTCATAGCTCGTTTAGAGTACCTTTTCATGATATTATAATTTTTTGAGATAGGAATTTTGGGGTTTTATGAGCTTTATGCCAAAATCATCAGTATTAAAACAATAAAAGACCTGCAATATTTCAGTTGGTGTGAAATGAAAAGTAAGTAATTTACTTTATCACGATATGCTAAGTTTTTGAGAAGGACTAGTATGTATAAAGTACTTTACGGAGGTAATTGACACGTGTTTCAAATGTAGTTAAATGGCTGAGAGCTTTTTTTTCTCTTTCCTGCTGAATGGTTGCAGGTGATGTGTACGCCCCCCCCCCCCCCCCCCCTTCTTCGCACACGTCATCATGATTGCTTGAATTGTGAATTCACTTTTTTTTCGTGTGTTTTTAATGATTATTTAAGCCCAATAATGCCACTCAAACACACTGCATCTTCTGTATCTTCTGGTAAATAGTCTAAATGTTTTATTTATTCGTAAATATTACTACAGTACAAAATTCAAAGCTTGCGATGGCCTGGCGAGTTTTCCAGGGTGTACTCTGCCCTCAACCGGAGTCAGCTGGGATGGGCTATAGCCTCCTTGCGACCCTAATTAGGATTAAGCGGTTACAGAAAATGAACTGAACTGAAAAATAAAAAGTTTTTACTTAATCATTACGACATTACTGTATTAATGATAAGACTGTCTATAGACCAGGGGTGTCAAACTCGTGCCAGAAAGGGCCATGTGGCTGCAGGTTTTTGTTTCAACCAAGCAGCAGCACACCTGACTTTGCTCATTTAATCAACTCATCTGAGTCTTCAGGCTGCTGATTGGTCAATCTGTGTGCTCTGTACAGAGACTGACCAATCAACTGCCTGAACACTCAACTCAGTTGATTAAATGAGCAAAGTCAGGTGTGCTGCTGCTTGGTTGAAACAAAAACCTGCAGCCACTTGGCCCTTTCTGGCACGAGTTTGACACCCCTGGTCTATAGAATGTGTGTAAGAAGCATATTTTCACGTATGGAATATCATACATAAGGTTTTAAAATCATGTCAATAACTCGGGCATTTTCATGATCTCCGGGAAGGGCCTGAACCAAACCATCGCAAAAAGCAGGGGCCTACTGTATGTATGTATGTATGTGTGTGTGTTGTTGTTGTAGCTGCTTAAGGTTCAATCTACTTTTCCCCCCCATATGTTATTGTACTCTCTCTCTCTCTCATTGATGCAGCATTCCTCATCTGTATATTGGACTGCTGTGCTTTGATTTGATTTATTGAATACTTACATGAATAGGCCTTTTGAGTTTTATTTCAGTGGGCTGTGATTGTGTGTATAATACTGTCTGTCTGTCTGTTACAGCTTGGATCGGAGGTTTTCTCTCAATCACAATAATCAGTTTACTGGCTGTATTTGGTGGTGTCCTAATACCACTTATCAACAAAGGCTGTTTTAACTTCTTGCTTAGCTTCTTGGTTGCACTTGCCGTAGGCACTCTCAGTGGAGATGCCCTCTTGCACCTTATCCCTCATGTGAGTTCACAAATGGAATTGTTTAAACTGTGTGTCTTGGGCAGGTTCTGAATGCTATAAAAACAAATTAACTTATGCAGTAAAGAATCTTTCAGGATCTTTTCGGAGGCTTACAACTTGTAACCATTTTCTTCTGTTTGTCAGTCTCAAGATCATCACAAGCAACATTATGCTGCCAGTAAGATGTTGGACCATGGGAGGAGTGATGAATCCTTGAAGCCTGTTTGGACCGGTTTGACTGCATTGGGGGGGGTCTATATCATGTTCCTCATTGAGCACTTCTTGACCCTAGCAAAAATGTACAAAGACAAAAAGCAAAAGGTTCGACTAACACAAGCCGCCATGAGGCATACACAAACACAATGTGGAACACTATGTTTTCTGAAAGTAGAAACTTTGTAAAACTCTTATTTGCTCAAAAATATTTTCTTCTACTAATATAAGGATTCTATGATCAGAATTTATACTTTTAGAAAGACTGTTATCTGTCAGTCTCTGTATGTGTGTCTGTCTGTCTGTCTTCCGTTCGGCTTTTTCCCTTTTACTCGGGAGTCGCCACAGCGAATCATCTGATTCGCACATTTGATTTGGCAGAGGTTTTTACGTCGGATGCCCTTCCTGTCACAACCCTTTTAAGCAAGGGACAGAAACACACTGACGACTTTGCAGCTCCTCTTTACGAAAGTCAGCAATGGTTCTTTTACATGCCTCTCACCATAGACAAGTGAGAGACATGGCCCGCCTTTGATAACCCAGTTAGCCGCATGTGTGTGTGTGTGTGTGTGTGTGTGTGTGTGTGTGTGTGTGTGTGTGTGTATGTGTATATATATATCATCTTTTCCTTTCGGCTTTTCCCTTCAGGGGTCGCTACAGCGAATCATCTGCCTCCATCTCACCCTATCCTTTGTATCTTCTTCTCTTACACCAACGACCTTCATGTCCTCCTTCACCACATCCATGAATCGTCTCTTTGGTCTTCCTCTAGGCCTTCTGCCTGGTAGTTCCAGCCTTAGCATCCTATTACCAATATACTCACTATCCCTGCTCTGTACATGTCCAAACCATCTCAATCTAGCCTCTCTGACTTTGTCTCCAAAACATCTTACATGTGCTGTCCCTCTAATGTGTTCATTCCTAATCCTATCCATCCTCGTTGCTCCCAAAGAGAACCTCAACATTTTCATCTCTGCTACCTCCAGCTCTGCCTCCTGTCTTTTCCCTAATGCCACTGTTTCTAGATCATACAACATCGCTGGCCTCAACACCGTCTTGTACACTTTTACTTTCATTCTTGCCGATACCCTCCTATCACACATCACACTTTTCTCCAACCTGCCTGCACACGCTTATTCACACCCAAAGCCTGTTTCAACTCCTCCTTGAAGACAACCCGACACTCTTCCTTTTTCAGCTTCCACCACTTTGTCTTCTGCTCTGCCTTTGCCTTCTTCACCATCAGCATCATCCTGCACACCACCATCCTATGCTGTTTGGCAACACTCTCACCCGCTACTACTTTGCAGTCACTGACTTCCTTCAAATTACATCGCCTACACAAGATGTAGTCTATCTGTGTGCTCCCACCTCCACTTTTATAAGTCACCCTATGCTCTTCTCTCTTCTGGAAGAAAGTATTCACCACAGCCATTTCCATCCTTTTTGCAAAATCTATCAACATCTGTCCTTCTGTGTTCCTGTCCTGGATACCAAACTTGCCCATCACTTTCCCGTCCCCTCTGTTTCCTGCACCAACATGTCCATTGAAGTCTGCTCCAATGACCACTCTTTCACCTCTGGGGGTACTCTGCATCACTTCATCTAACTCCCTCCAGAATCTCTCCTTCTCTTCTTGCTCACATCCTGTCTGTGAGGCAGAAGCACTAACAACATTGACGATCACGCCTTCAATTTCTAACTTGAGACTCATCACTCTGTCTGACACTCTTTTCACTTGTAGAACATTCCTGACAAACTCCTCCTTCAAGATGACTCCAACTCCATTTCTCTTCCCATCCGCACCATGAAAAAACAGCTTAAACCCTGCTCCTATGCTTCTGGCCTTGCTACCTTTCCACCTGGTCTTCTGAACACACAGTATGTCCACCTTCCTCCTCTGCATCATGTCTGCCAGCTCTCTACCTTTTCCTTGCATAGTTCCAACATTCAAAGTCCCTACTTTCAGTCCTAGACTCATGCCTTTCCTCTTCTCTCTGTGGCAACGGACACACCTTCCGCCTCTCCTTCTTCGACGTCTTCGACCAACAGTAGTCCCAATTTCCATCAGCACCCTCTTGGTTGACAGCACTGATGGCGGTCGTTGTTAACCCGGGCCTCGACCAATCCGGTATGTCATTCTTTCTTGTGATTCGCATAGTTTATTTGGAATTTGTTTTACGCCGGATGCCCTTCCTGACGCAACTCTCTGCATTTATCCGGGCTTGGGACCGGCGTGAGGGAGAGACACTGGTTTGTGCCCCCCCCCCACGGCTGCATATATATATATATATATATGTAGCACATGTAAGAGGTTTTGGAGACAAAGTCAGAGAGGCTGGATTGAGATGGTTTGGACAGGTACAGAGAAGGGATCACTATCTAGTATATTGGTAGTAGGATGCTGAGCTTGGAACTACCAGGCAGAAGACCTAGAGGAAGACCAAAAAGAAGATTTATGGATGTGATGAAGGAGGGCATGAAGGTCGTTTGGTGTAAGAGTAGAAGATGCAGAAGAGGCAGCAACTGTGTTCGGCTGGATCCTGGATGACTGAGCAGCCCTTTTTAGGACCACACTGCTCACACTGAAAAGGGAAGGGACTACAAAAGGTGCCCTAAACATTGTCTGCTTTACACAGCTTGTCCAGCTTTCCGTGCCTGGCGAGCATCCCATACAGCGGACGAACAACAAGAAGAAAATATATCAAGAGAGCCTTAAACTTTGGTCCGTGGAACATGCACACCTTACTTGACAGCCATACAAGAGAAAGACCAGAACGCAGAACTGCTTTTGTAGCACGGGAGCTAGCACGTTACAATATTAACATTGCAGCTCTGAGTGAAACACAGCTTGCGGACGAAGGCCAACTATCTGAAACCGGAGCTGGCTATACATTCTTTTGGTTAGGAAAGGCACAAGATCAACACCGAGAATCTGGAGTGGGATTTGCAATAAAAGCACACATTGCATCCAAACTGGAAAACCTACCCAAAGGAGTGAATGACCATCTGGTAACACTCCATCTGCCCCTGGCTAAACAGCGCTATGCCACCAGCATAAGTGCATATGCACCTACAATGACTAACCCTGAGGAGATCAAAGATGACTTCTATGAAGACTTTGAAGGAGTCATCAGTGCTGTACCAGGATAAGACAAAATACTGATGTGGGATTTCAATTCCCATGTGGGAAGGGACCATGCAGCATGGAAGGAAGTAATTGGACCAAATGGTACATATGAACAAACAAACTATTCAGGCAAGCTGACAAATATAAAACAACCTGGATGCATCCAAGGTCAAAACATTGGCACATGATTGACTACATAATAGTAAGGCAGCAGGACATAAAGAAGGTAAGAATCAAAAGGGTA
>CM045743.1:508341-510841 GCA_024760905.1 Plotosus lineatus
GAGCTGATGAATGAGGAAAATGAGAGAGAAAAAAGAGGAGAAGAGGTGACTGTTGAGGACCAGGAAGTAGCAAAGATTAGTAAGGGTGAAGTGAGGAGGGCATTGAAGAGGATGAAGAATGGAAAGGCAGTTGGTCCTGATGACATACCGGTGGAGGTATGGAAGTGTCTAGGAGAGGTAGCAGTAGATTTTCTGACAAGAACATTTAACAAGGTCTTAGAGAGTGAGAGGATGCCAGAGGAATGGAGGAGAAGTGTGCTGGTGCCCATTTTTAAGAACAAGGGAGACGTGCAGAGTTGTGGGCAACTACAGAGGGATAAAGTTGATGAGCCATACGATGAAGTTATGGGAAAGAATAGTGGAAGCTAGACTAAGGGCAGAAGTCAGCATTTGTGAACAACAGTTTGGTTTCATGCCCAGAAAGAGCACCACAGATGCAGTGTTTGCCTTGAGGATGTTAATAGAGAAGTACAGAGAAGGTCAGACGGAGCTGCATTGTGCCTTTGTGGATCTGGAGAAAGCATATGACAGGGTGCCGAGAGAAGAACTGTGGTATTGCATGAGGAAGTCTGGAGTGGCAGAGAAGTATGTTAGAGTGGTGCAGGACATGTATGAGAGATGTAAGACAGTGGTGAGGTGTGCTGTCGGTGTGACAGAAGAGTTCAAGGTGGAGGTGGGACTGCATCAAGGGTCAGCTCTCAGCCCCTTCTTGTTCGCTATGGTGATGGACAGGCTGACAGACGAGGTTAGACAAGATTCCCCATGGACTATGATGTTTGCAGATGACATTGTAATCTGTAGTGAGAGCAGAGAACAAGTGCAGGAAAATCTAGAGAGGTGGAGGTATGCCCTGGAAAGGAGGGGAATGAAGATTAGCCTCAGTAAGACAGAATACATGTGCATGAATGCCAAGGACCAAAGAGGAACGGTGAGATTACAGGGAGCAGAGATAAGAAAGGTGGAGGATTTTAAGTACTTAGGCTCAACAATCCAGAGCAATGGAGAGTGTGGAAAAGAGGTCAAGAAGCGTGTGCAGGCAGGTTGGAATGGTTGGAGAAAAGTGTCCGGTGTGATGTGTGATAGGAGGGTATCGGCAAAAATGAAAGGAAAAGTGTACAAGACGGTGTTGAGGCCAACGATGCTGTATGGGTTAGAAACAGTGGCCCTGGGGAAAAGACAGGAGTCAGAGTTGGAGGTAGCAGAGATGAAAATGTTGAGGTTCTCTTTGGGAGTAACGAGGATGGATAGGATTAGGAATGAGCACATCAGAGGGACAGCACATGTAAGACGCTTTGGAGACAAAGTCAGAGAGGCTAGATTGAGATGGTTTGGACATGTACAGAGGAGGGATAGTGAGTATATTGGTAATAGGATGCTGAGGCTGGAACTACCAGGCAAAAGGCCTAGAGGAAGACCAAAGAGACGATTCATGGATGTGGTGAAGGAAGACATGAAGGTCGTTGGTGTAAGAGAAGAAGATGCAAAGGATAGGGTGAGATGGAGGCAGATGATTCGCTGTGGCGACCCCTGAAGGGAAAAGCCGAAAGGAAAAGAAGAAGAAGAAGAAGATATGCAGCCATGACATCACTTGGCATGCAGATGCGATCCAATGTGATGGGTGTGACCAGTGGATACACAAGGACTGCATTGAAATGGACACCACAGAGTACAATCGTCTGGCAGGTCAACAACATGCTGGATATGCTGCAAATGTGGGCTAATGAACATCAGTTTGTCTGTTTTCAGAGGCTCCAGGATAACAACTAAAAACCACTACCAGCCTTTAAGTGCTCTATCTACTTTTTCTAGCACAAATGTTGACCATACACTCGGATCTGTAAGCTCTCCAGGGAACCCCCCCATACCAATCATCACCCATAATAGAGTTACCCCACAACACAGTTAGGAAGAAGTCATCACTATGTATTGTAAATGTAAATTGCCAGAGTATCAGGGCAAAGCGAGAACAGTTCAACATCATGACAAACAGACTGAAGCCGAATGTGATCATTGGCACTGAATCGTGGCTCCACAGCAACATCAAAGACACTGAATGTTTCTCTGTAGATGATTATGATATCCTGAGACACGACAGAAAAGATGACGCTCATGACGGAGTCTTCTTAGCAGCCAAAAAGGACATCATCATGGAACGTGAACCAGAATTAGAAACTAACTGTGAGATCCTATGGAGCAAGATAAATCTCAAAGGCAGCATACCTTTACACATTGGAGCATACTACTGACCCAAGGAAAGCGACGAAGAAAGCATTGACTACCTAGAACAATCACTCCACCGGATTGGCAACAAAGGCGAATCTATCATCCTCACTGGAGACTTCAATTTTCCAGGTTGGAACTGAGAAGACCGTCACATCAAACCATGCAACCATCCAGGTCTACACCATAAGTCACACAACCAACAAGAAGGAAGAATATCTTCGACCTGATAATCACCAACATATCCTCGAAAGTCAAAAGTGTTGATGTTGTGCCAGGT
>CM045743.1:525841-528341 GCA_024760905.1 Plotosus lineatus
TTTATGTGAGTGAGAGAGAGAGACACAGAGAGAAAGAGAGAGCATGAGGGTGTGAGAAAGAGTGTGTGTGTGTGTGTGTCTGTCTGTGTGGGTGCCGCTGTGTGTGTGTGAGAGAGAGAGAGAAAGAGAAATAGAGATTGAGAGAGAGCGAGAGAAAGTGAAAAGAGAGAGCTTGTGTGTGTGTGTGTGTGTATGTATATGTGTGTGTGTGTGTGTGTGTGTGTGAAAGAGACTGGCACAGTATCGCGCATGTGTGTGTGTGTGTGTGTGAGAGAGAGAGAGAGAGACAGTGTGTGTGTGTGTGTGTGTGTGTGTGAAAGAGAGACTGGCACAGTATCGCGCATATGTGTGTGTGTGTGTGTGTGTGTGTGTGTGTGTGTGTGAAAGAGAGACTGGCACAGTATCGCGCATATGTGTGTGTGTGTGTGTGTGTGTGTGTGTGTGTGTGAGAGAGAGAGGTGAGAGAGAGAAAGTGAAAAAGAGAGAGCTTGTGTGTGTGTGTGTGTGTGTGTGTGTGTGTGAAAGAGAGACTGGCACAGTATCGCGCATGTGTGTGTGTGTATGTGTGTTTGTGTGTGTGTGAGAGAGAGAGAGAGGTGAGAGAGAGAGGAAGTGAAAAAGAGAGGGCTTGTGTGTGTGTGTGTGTGTGTGTATATATGTGTGTGTGTGTGTGTGTGTGTGTGTGTGTGTGTGTGAAAGAGAGACTGGCACAGTATCGCGCATATGTGTGTGTGTGTGTGTGTGTGAGAGAGAGAGAGAGAGAGAGGTGAGAGAGACAGTGTGTGTGTGTGTGTGTGTGTGTGTTTTGTTATTTTCAGTCAGTAATTTAGCACAAAAAATGCAGTATGCTTTCCGTTTCTCTGAATTCCAAAAAATTCTGTAAGTCTACAATATCCATGAATAAGTTCACTTAATGCCATCCACCGATTGAACTGCACACTCAGACAAACACTTACAACAGTAGTTGTATTCACCTTACTTTGTCCATACTGGCTGTATTGGTAAGGTGCCATGTGGTCGACACTGTAGGCTGGTGAGCTGTAACTGGGTGGGCAGTAAGACTGAGAGCTGGGCAGAGAAGGCATGCTGGCTAGTCCAGACAGAGACTCGAGTCTCTGTGAAGAGTGGCAGCTGGCAGCCATGCCTGCACTGGGCTCCAAAGGACCAGTAAGAGAGGAGAGAGAGAAGTCTCCCTGTGGCTGGTGAGACACACCTCCTGGATTCAACAGTCCCATTACCTGAGAAAGAGGAGAAAAAAAGACAGAGAAGGAGAACGGATGAAAAAGATCATTAAAATCATTCATTCTTCATGTTCTTTAATCCCATTAGGGTTACAGGACTCCGGAAGAACATCGGGTACACCCTGGGTCCATCACAGGGCCAACCCACACACACACACACACACACACACACACACACACACACACACACACGCACGCACGCACGCACGCACGCACACACACACACACACACACACACACAAAATCATTCATATTCTCATCTCGGCAATTAGCCAGTTAACTCATGTCTTTGAAGCATGGGAGGAAACTGGAGTGCCCAGATGAAACTCTTTCAAACACAGGGAGAATGCAAACTTTACCTTTTAAATCTTTATAGCCCAATTTTACTATCATCACACTCTTCACCAAATATGGCAGCAGTGCAGAGCAGGATCAAACAATTTCACCACATTCACCTTTCTTCACCATTAAGCACTGGACCTATAGCCACAATGTTTAAAGCACTCCGGGGACCTTACTGAATCATCTTCATATCTAATTCCGCCATTTATCTCAGTGTTAGAAAGATTTGGAAAGAAGGGATGTTTAATATGGCATCAGTGCCAAAAGGCCCAAACTGCCAGCTCGGATGGTCCAAGCTTGGCCCGGCTCTAAGGGAGGTTCCCTCTCTTGCTTCGCTAATCATTAATGAAAAGCAGTCTGGGTAAAGCTGAGATCACCAGCACACACTCACTCGTGGCCCATAAGACTCTAATTATTCTCCATCAGAGCATACACATGGTTCTTTTTAAATAATTTCCCATATAACAGAGAGAGAGAGAGAGAGAGAGAGAGAGAGAGAGAGAGAGAGAGAGAGAGAGAGAGAGAGAGATGTTTCTTTACCCTGCTAAGCTTTTCCTAAAAGTGATCCTTTGTGAGTGTGCTAGTGTGCATATTTGTGTTTGTGTGATTGCATCATTTAGAAAATAAAATTGTGGAGGAGAAAGTGGGGAGGGAGGAAGGGAGGAAGGGAAGGAGGGAGACAGAGAGCAGAGAGAGGGGGGGGGACATAAATCTATGGTCTGCCTGAAAAACTGTAAAAGTAGAATTTAACACAAAATGTCCAACAGATCCAGAAGAATATTGTGTGTGTGTGTGTGTGTGTGTGTGTGTCTGTGTGTGTGTGTGTGTGTGTGTGTGTGTGTGTGTGTGTGTGTGTGTGTGTGTGTGTGTGTGTGGCTTATATGTCTACTTGAATGAATGCATCTGATTAAAAGTTT
>CM045743.1:533341-550841 GCA_024760905.1 Plotosus lineatus
TCTGTTTTAAGTCTGGTGCTTATTTACCAATTTTACTGGGCACATGCAGATTCTATGATTCACTATGTGCACCTGTGCTCTAATTCATGGGATTATTGTACCTGTGGAGGCCTTAGCAGAGGCTCAGTGGGACATGAAAAACATGAAGTCTTTCTCTTCACAAAATTTAGGGCATCCGACATAAAAACCTCTGCCAAATCAAACGTGCGAATCAGATGATTCGCTGTGTTGACTCCCACAGAGTAAAAGGGGAAAAGCCGAAAAGAAGACAGACAGAGAGAGGGGGGGGGTGTTTCCTTTTGGGCTTTTGACACCAGAGTCATGGTGACTCATCAGGCTGGTGCTTATTTCTGGTTTCCATAGCATGAAGTGACTAAGAGTTCAACTCCTCCTGGATGGGACACTAGTCCATCGCAGGTTACCTTCCCAATCTATTTTACTGGTACCCATTTATACTGCTAGGTGAACAGAGGCACACTTGTGATTGAGACCTTGCCCAGAGGTCTTAGGACAGTCAGGGTCTAACTGGGATTTGAACACACAACCTCTCGATCATGAGCCCAGCAACCTAACCACTATGCCACCAGCCTGGATACAGTTCAGAAAATGAAAAATATATATATATTACTGGGGATGTAGCTCAGTTGGGAGAGCGTCCGCTTTATCCTCCGGAAGGACGGAGTACGAATCCTGCCGCGTCATACTACAAAACGTTAAAATTTGGGAGTTGTTGCTTCCTGCTTGGTGCTCAGCATCAAACAGATAGAACAACGCAACAACTGGTGCTGTACAGTGGTGACGAGTGCCCGGAGCGAGGGAGCACTGGTTCCTCATGTGCATTGAGCATACGCTTGTATGAAATATGTGCTATATAAGCATCCATATTATATATATGTTCATTTTCTAAACTGCTTAACCCTAATTAGGGTGGCAGGGAGTCTTATTTCTTTTTCCTCCATTGAAATATGAATTGTTCATATATTTTGTTCATAAGTAAAAATATGTTAATTTATATTGTTTAATTACAGTTAAATCGCTTTCTTTCCTTGAAATAAATGAAAACATTGCAATGTGAACATTTCTTAATAAAGAGTCGACTATTTAATGGGGTGTCCTAGTTTTTTTCACGTGACTGTGTGTGTGTGTGTGTGTGTGTGTGTGTGTTTGTATGTATACAAGTTTCCAACATAACATTTTAAAATGTTCATTCATTCATTTTGAACCACTTAATCATAATTAGGGTCACAGGGAGTCTGGCACCCATCTCAGCTAAATCGAGGGGTGGGCATAGTACACCCCGAACAGCTCTGCCAGGCCATCACAGGCCGGGAATATGCTGACGGCTATGCAGTTCCTCTTTATGAAAATCAGCAATGGTTCTTTTACATGAACCTCCTTCACAGACAGCGAGAGACATGGCCGGCCTTTGATAACCCAGTTAGCTGCACTTGGGGGATAACACTGACAACACGGTGATAGTGTTGCTTGAACCCCAGACCTCCAGATCAGTAAGCAAGTTACAGGCCACCACTTCCCATTTTGAAATATTTTTATAATACTTACAAGCTCACCATTTTCACTATTACAAATATAAAGCTTTGTTTCATTTGATTATTGGGTATGATACACTTTGCCCCTCCCCTTATTGTCAGTGCATTTTTTCTGATACTTGGTTATTAAACAGCCACAGCAATGTCCATGTTAAAAGACCATTTGACTTATAGTCTTGATGCAGCGTCTAATCATGGTATAATCGAGAACAAGCCTCTGAGGTGTCTTTCAGCATAACAACACATAGGCAAGTTGTCAAAACTTTATGCATCAACGTATCCATGATTTCATGTCACGAAATAACAAAAGAATCGACATATTCATCTCCAACACTTTTATAATTACTTCTGTCCAGCAACAGCTACTGATGCACAAACCAGAAGTCATCAGTAGAACTCAGTGCTAACAGTCAGTCACAGGAAGCTGGTTTACACAAGAGACATCTGATTCGTGGGCTGACGCTGACATTGGAGCAAACACCCACAATCGGCAGTAGCACGCCTGGTCTGAAATGCTGTCAGATGAATCGAGAGCTTGTTTTCTGAAGAATCATGTTTCAAATGGAATATTGCTGAAGGTAGAGTGTGAGATTTGGTGTGGGGAGTGATATGCAGATGTTAATGTTCTGGAATGAGACCCTTGGGGCGAGCCCAAGTGTCATGGTTTCGGCCTGAATCAGCAGCGGACTGGCATTCATGATCCAGAACTCCACTTTCTAAACTAACACGTCGGTCTATTTATCTCCAATAGAACAAACAGGCCTTGTATATGAGCTGCATTGCAGCGTGCTGTGTTTGGGGCTGCCCAGCCTGCTTTTAATGTAATGCCTGATAAGTGCATATATGTAACCCAAGATACAAAAGAACTAATACAAGTGAGATCATCCATGGGCACACACACCTCCACTTAATCAGAAATACTGCACTGAGAAAATTACATCACTGCACTTGATTCAGAGTACTAGTTTCACTGTCATTACTGCACTGCTTCAAAGGTTTGAGTTAAAGTATCTTAACGCATGCTCAGACTTGCTAGCCTAAAACTTATCTATGATAGTGGTGAATTACACCAACATTACATCGCCATACCAGCTGCATATTTTAGTTCAACTGTAGTCCAGATTTATTTGGTTGCTCCCTATTGCCAATCATCACTATGCCCCCTGCAGGTGAACAAGTCAAAGCAAACACAAAACAGTCTGCCCTCAGAACGAGCGAGATAACCTGTGTTGAGAGGCCATTGCTGATAGTGGAGTTGACGGGGTTAGAGTGGCTTGGTGCAGGCACAAAGTTGTCGGCATAGCCTGAGAAGCCGTGACGGCCTGAGGATAGGCAGTAGGGCGACGTAGCATCCTGAGGTCCTGGGGCAGTAGCCAGGCCACTCTGGTGCACCGAAGTTGGTGGAAGAGGCTGGGGTCTGTGTACTGTGCTGGTCTGTTCTGACATTGCTGATTGATTTGAGGAAGACAGCAAGGGAAGGAGGGGAAAACATGAATGTTAGGTTAACAAATGTGTTCACGTGAGACAAATGCACATAAGCACAAATAGTCTATGATGATAGCGTTGATAATCTTTGGTGGTGTTGATGAAAATTCATTATCATCTCCACATTTATCATATAACAAGGGCGAAAGCTGGGGGGATGCACAGGGTATCATGCAAATTCGGCATGCAGTAAACCGGAAACCGGAAGTTAACGTGTAACGGGCACTGCGCATGTGCAAGCCTGAGCTGACCAATCAACAATCAACGACAGGTGCCTATTTCGTTGGAGCGCCTCACATATTATCAGTAAGAAATAATAGCTGAACACTGAAACTCAAACAAAGTGCGAGTGTGAGAATAAACTAACAGTTTGTTAGTCCCGCCTCCGGCTCCTGCACATGTGTTAGAACACAAACATTGACGCACAGAGAATGAATGGATAAAATAATCATAATCCATCCAGCCTGGATCTGCAGCCTCATGCTCAGTATTTTTATAAAATTAATAGTATGTCTTTGTGCTGTAAATATGTATTAATATTTGGTTGTGCCTTTGAATAGATAAATAACTTTAGCTCAATTTGTAAATGTATTTAGCACATGTACTTGCAGATATATATGCAGAAATATATTTGAATGTTTTTGATTGAACTATAATATTTGATTGCAGTTTACCCCTGTATAGACAGACATTTTTTAAATTTTATAATTCTACCCACGGGTGTACCTGGTTCCCCCAAAGTGCTTAGTAATATAATAAATAAAATTATAGCCCCTGGGACTCGAGTTCCGGTCAACTAAGATGTGTTCACCCCCCACCCCATGGTCAGACCAGCCTACGCCCTTGTATAAGAACAAGAAGAGGAAGAACAAGAAGAAGAAGAAGAAGAATCTCATATACTGACTAAATATGATTCTGACCTGAATGGAGGTTCTGACTTACCCTGTGAGATGGAGGAAGAAGTGTAATGACTTTCTGGAAGCTGGTAAGGCTGTAGGCTTGGCATAGGTGATGGTGGGAATCCTCCAGGAATCAGGTGATTGAATGCCATAAGCTGATTGGCTCCTGCCTGCTTCCTCCAACGAGCTCGCCTGTTGCTGAACCACACCTACAAAAACCCAAAACCAAAACCCCCCAAAAAAATTTCATGACGAATGCATCTGAGATTTTTTTTCTGTGAAAGCAAAAAGCATGTTTGAGCAGAATATGTGTGTGTGTGTGTGTGTGTGTGTGTGTGTGTGCATGCACACGCGTGTATGTTTGTGTGTGTGTGTGAGTGTGTGTGTGCGTGAGTGCGTGTATGTTTGTGTGTGTGTGTGTGTGTGTGTGTGTGTGTGTGTGTGAGTTTGTGTGTGTGTGTGTGTGTGTGTGTGTGTGTGTGTGTGTGTATGTGTGTGCGTGAGAGTGTATATTTGTGTGGTGAGTGTGTGTGTATGTTTGTGTGATTGTGTGTGTGTGTGTGTGTGTGTGTGATTGTGTGTGTGTGTGTGTGTGTGTGTGTGTGTGTGTGTGTGTGTGTGTGTGTGTGTGTTTGTGTGTGTGTGGGGGTATTTGTTTGTGTTTACACCTGCACTCTCGCCTCAGTGAGTTTTGCTCTTTGTGCAAGCTCCTCTCGTGTGTAGATGTCGGGGTAGTGTGTACGCTCAAAAGCTCTCTCCAGCTCCTCAAGCTGCTCAGCAGTGAATGTTGTGCGACTGCGACGCTGTTTTCTCTTCAGAGGCAGACCTGGCTCTGAGTCTACATCTGACCCCTCATCTGAATGACTTGCTAAAAACACATACATGGCACAGTCACGTCAGCTAAAGTAGGATCTCACTTTTTTGTGGGGAAATGGAGGACACAAATGCCCATCTGGTCATCTGGTCCATGAAATAAAAGTCAGGAGAAAAGTCTTTTGTATGTCACTAATTATGAAATGCTACACCAGGTCATGTCTGTTGTGAGGCTTCGGATTGGTTTCGTGTTATGTGATTGGGGAAATCGTTCTGGGATTCTATCAGTAGGGAGAGGGGTCTGGTAGTGAGTATGGATAACCAGGAACTACCCTGAAAAACCACAAAAGCCATTTAAAACCAGTAAAATGTTGTTTGATTTGATTTGATTTGATTTGAATTGATTTGATTTTTCGTTTGATTTTGATATACTGTATTAATCCAAGGAAAATTATTGTTTCTGCATTTAACCCATCCCAAGTGAGCATACACACACACACACACACACACACACACACACACACACACACACACACACACACACACAAACACACACTGAAAGCATTTGGAGTTAGGTACTTTGCTCAAGTGTCGGATGAACACAGAGACGATTTATTTATTCATGGGGGAAGTACTTATGCAAAGGGAAAACACAGTCATTTCTGGTGACGAAGAGAAACACGAGAACTACAGAGTGGAAACTGGTCAGCGTGGAGCTGAAACCAGGAGTCAAAGAGATCGGAAAAAAAACAGGGACATGAAGAGGGACAATAATTCTAGCACCGGGGTGCTTGTCTTTATAGCATGATAGATTGGTGAGTGGGATCAGGTGTGAAGTTGCAATTCACCCGTGTGTGTCAGCCACGCCCCATCTGCCTGCAGTGCTAGAAAGAGACAGAGTTAAGACAGAGCCAAAGTCAAAGTCCCCCAACACACACCATAACAGTAAACCCCCACCACCACCACCACCACCACCACCAAGAGGTGCCACCTTGCGCCTGACCAGGCTTGTCTGGGAACCTGCTGCAGAAATCTGACAGCAGGTCAGGGTCCAGGATCAGTGATCGAGGGATCCAGGAGTGTTCCTCGGGTCCATACCCCTCCCAGTCCACCAGGTACTGGAAGCTCCGACACATCGAGTAAATGGTTGACCATATAAGCCTGGTGTCCATCAGCCAGCCAGGGGGAGGGGTGGGTAGGGGAATGAATGGGGGCTTTCTACCACAGGTTTCACCAGGGATACGTGGAAAACTGGATGTACTTTGGGAGGGGCTGGAAGCTTCAACTGGTGGCACTGGGTTTTACGATGCACTTGATGGTATAAGGCCTGATGTACTTGGGAGGCATCCTTTTGGGATCGGCTTGAAGGGGCAGGTCCCTGGAGGAGAACCAAACCTGTTGCCCAACTTTGTAGACTGATGCCGGTGTCCAGTGGCGATTGTCGAGCCGCTGCTGACCTCTCCAGGGCTGCACGAGCTTCCTTCCAGACCCGGCGGGCCCTGCAGAAGTGTGCCTGGACAGATGGGACAGCCACATTGATCTCCTGACTGAGGAACAGAGGAGGTTGGAACCCATTGACCACCATGAAGGAAGACATATCCCTGGCGGCACAGACCAGGGAGTTATGGGAGTACTTGATTCATGGTAGGTGTGTGGACCAGGAGGCTGAGAGGCGGGAGGCAATACAGCACAGAGAGGATTCCAGGCTCTGATCAGTTCGTTCCATTTGCCCGTTGGATTGTGTGTGATAACCGGAGGTCAGGCTGCTGGAAACTCCCAGGGTGTCGCAAAATGCCTTCCATACCGTGGATGTGAACTGGGGGTCTCAGTCAGAAACAATGTCCTGGGGTATACCATGGAGGCGGAACACGTGTTGGACCAGCAGGCCAGCTGTCTCCATAGTCAAGGGAAGCATGGGTAGGGGGATGAAATGGACCACCTTTGAGAAATAGTCCACTGTGGTCAGGATCACAGTGTTGCCTTCAGTCGGAGGTAGCCCAGTGACGAAGTCCACAGCAATGTGTGAAGAGGGGCGATGAGGTATAGACCAGGGTGGAAGAAGCCAGCTGATGCATGATGGGAGGACTTGCTTCAGGCACAGGTAGCACAGGCTCCAATGAACTCCTTGGTGTCGGCTTATCCAACTTACTGAAGCCCTCTCCAGGTAGTTACAATTATTATGCAATTATTATATTTTTTATATTATATATTATAAGGTGTAAAGGCTGAGTTGTTGAGAGGAAGGGGATACTTCTCCTTAACTGTGATGCTGTTATGTACTGTATAGTTGATGCAGGGTCTCAAAGTCTTGTCCTTTATTCCATGAAGAAGAACCCCGCACCTACTGGCGATGACAAGGGACAGATAAGGCCTGCTGCCAGCGAGTCCATGATGTATTTTTTGCGTATCTATTTATTTATTTACTTATATAATATATATGTATGTGTGTATGTTTGTACTTGTATCTATTTTTGCACCCCCTACTGATAGTACCTCGAGAGCCTGTAACAGTGAATTTCTCCATTGTGAGATTAATAAAGCTATATCTTATCTTATCTTAGCCTCCTTCTCAGGTTTCGATAGGTTATATGATCTTTTTGTGGGGCGTGCAAATCCAGGAAGCAAATCTATCGCACAGTTGTGTGGGCGGTGCGGTAGCAGCAAAAGGGCTCAGACCTTACTGAAAATCTCTTTTAAAACATGATATGCGCTGGGGACACTATTCAGGTCAATTTTTTCCAGTGGAACAGGGGTTTCAGAACTTTGTAAAGGAACAGTGGCCAGCATGCAGTGTCGGTGGCAATAATCACTCCAGTTGCGAATGGTGAGGGTGGCCCAGTCAATATGGGGATTATGGCCTCATAACCAGGGCCACCCCAACACCATGGGAGTGAGCGGGGCTGAAATGATGAACGGTTCTACGTATCTATTGCCCGATAGGGTGGGCTTGACGGGTTCCGTCTTCTGCATAACTCGATGAATGAGTCGGCCATCTATTGCTGCCACCTTTTTCAGGTTTGCAAGATCGTGCGGAGCCTAACCAGCTCGGTATTGATAAAATTGTCATTGGCACCTGAGTCAACGAATATGCTAACAGGGTGTGTCTGTTGTGCGAAGTATAGGTTACCCTTGACCTGGATGCACTTCAGAGGACGTAAGAAGGCTCGGCTCACCTCTGCCCTCCTGCCTGCTGGCGGTCCCGGCACTGCTGGATAATAGGCAAGGTAATGCCCTCTCTTGGCGCAGTAAATGCAGAAGCAGTCATTCAGTCTTCGTCGTCGTCTTTCTTCCGGCATCAACTTGGTTCAGTCAAGCTTCATGGGCTCATGGTGGTCCCCTTGGGCCGATGACAAAACGACCAAAGGGGTTGGGGATGAGGTGGGAGGAGCGGCTTTTAACATTGCAATTATCCTTGGAGACGGGGCGACGTGAACATCTCGCTCTTTCCAGGATCTTTCCCTCCCTCTCTCTCTCTCAGTCTATTGTCCAAGTGGATAGTGAGCGCAATCAGGTCCTTGAGCATAGCTGGCTCATCCGGTGCAGTTAGCTCGTTCTTGAGCTTGTCGGTTAGACCTTTGACGAATACCCCTCGGAGTCTCGATAGCAAGTATCCGGAAGGCTATTGTGTATTCTGATACTGACTGAGAGCCTTGCTTGATCCATAACAGCTGGCTGCTCGCCTCCCCCCCTTTTGCCGGATGATCAAAAACTGTTCATTTCCAGCATGAAACGGTCATGGTGTGAGCATAAATCTGGGGTATGGGTGGCGACTGCTAGCTCCCAAGACGAGGCTTGATCCGTGAGCAGGCTGATCACAAATGCAGTCTTGGCTTGGTCTTGGTGTAGGTAAGTAACTGCTGACTGAAGACAAGAGAGTGTGCCAATCGTGCCTACTCAGCTTGCTGGCATGGGGATGAGCGGCTCTTGGCGCGTGGTGAGCAGGGCTTGCAATGCTGCTGGTGCAGAGAGTGAAGGGGCGATGTACGGTGTCGGGGTGGTGAATCGGGTAGCAATAGCGTCCTTCCTTCCACTAAGCTGAACAACGCTAGTGGTCATTTGTTGGAGGCGGTCCAAAACCTGGTGCAGGGTGGAGTCACGCTGGCCCAACAGGAATCCCTGGCTGGATAACACCTGCCTGAGCTACTCGGTGTTTGCTGGGTCCATGATGGCTAGAAGATTCTGTGACGTGTTTAACATTCAGCTTTACCCAAAATGCAGGAGACAGTGTGGGATGAACACAGAGACAATTTATTTATTCATGGGGGGAGCACTTAAGCAAAGGGAAAACACAGTCACTGCTGGTGACGAAGAGAAACGTGAAAACTTTAAGTACTGGAGAACTACGGAGGGGGAACTGGTCAACCATGGGGCTGAAACCAGGAGCCAGAGAGAGCACAGGAAAGCAGGGGCATGAAGAGAAACAATCTTCTAGCCCTAGGGTGAGTGCACTGCTTATCTTTATAGCACGGTAGATTGGTGAATGGGATCAGGTGTTCAGGTGATCAGGTGGGAATGGGTTCAGGCAACCCCCCCACCCCAAAGCCCACCCCCGGCCTGCAGCGCTGGAAAGAGACAGAGTTAAGACAGAGCCGCCAAAGTCAAAGTCCCCCAACAAACATAGACCATAACAATGGTCGCCCCACAGGCCATGGCTGGATATTGGATATTTGAACTTGGTCGTGTGAGACTTTTTTGCTTTGAATGATGTATGTTTGGTGACATCACATTTTCATCATGGTAAGCTCTTTTCATTTTACTTTAGCTCTTCCTCAAAACAAGACCTTGCAACATTATCCATATTATGCTGGATTGGGTCAGAAATGTGTTATTACTTGGTACCATAAAGATGTTTGGACCCAAAATGTAACTTAAGGTGCTTTTCATTCTGAAGAAAAGGACATTCACAGCATTTGCCATTTATATAACTGACCAGGTGAGGGTTGAGCCCTAAACAGTGTTAACCTGGTGGTGCTGGGGCTTGAACCACCAGCATTCTGATCAGTAAGCGCCTTAACTACTGACTCGGCACTATATATATATATATATATATATACAGTAGGCCCTTGACATTCACGGGGTACGGGCAGTAAAATACTATGTATCTATTACATGCGCTAAAATATGCTTCTTAAACACATTCTACAGACAGTCTTACTCATTAATACAGTATTGATGTAGTACAATGTAGTAATGATTAAGAAAAACTTTTCAATTTTGTACTGTGATATTTAGTGATGAAATTTATAAACATTATACAGCATATACTGTTGTAAAGCACTCGTTTTAAAGTCTTTTTCAATTATTATTCCAGTACAGTACCTCAGTTAATTCTGAGAATGTTTGTGCGTGAGATTTTATGTTCTGTAGCATGTTTTACAAATGATACCAAAAGCATAAACTTTATTACGCTACATGTCCTTTTACATTGAACTTGGAGTGACATTTTGGAGTGACATGTCCAAGATGGCGCTGCCTAGAGGGCAACGTCGCGGAGTTCTCAGAGTCAAATTGTTTTTGTTCGTTTTAATTTGTTTTATTTGTTTGTTCATGTTTTGCACTATGCTCGTCTATGATCGCTCGACCCTACTACAGCTATGAGCAGCTTCAGCTTCGGGCAACTAAGCACGCAACAACTTCTATCGTGAGCTGCTATGCCATGGGAGTTCAATGCTAACAATAAGCCCAGGGGGAGTTCTCAGATTCTCCAGCGTTTGGTTATCACTTCCGCCCATACTGCTTTAAAATGTTCAGTCCCTGCAAAACAAGATGGACGAGCTTCATGCTCAGATTGCAGCGCAGAGGGATCTATAGGACTGTGTACTCTCCTCGAGCCATGTTTCACAGAAACACAGTCCTGTAGATCCCTCTGCGCTGCTATGCTATGCTATGCTATACTCCTTCCGCCCAGGTGGAGTTCTCAGATTCTCCGGCGCTTGGTTAGCACTTCCGGCCATACTGCTTTTTAAATGTTCAGTCCCTGCGAAAGAAGATGGGCTTCATGCTCAGATTGCAGCGCAGAGGAATCTACAGGACTGTGTTTCTGTGAAACATGGCTCGAGGAGAGTACACCTCATAACATGAACAAACAAAACAACAAATAAAACAAATTAAAACGAACAATAGCATGCTAGCTCTGCTAATAGCATGCTAGCTCTGCTTAGGTAGACACGCCCAAAGATACTCCGATCTTATCGCTGTAGTACAGTCAACTGGTCGTAGACGAGCATAGTGCAAAACATGAACAAACAAAACAACAAATAAAACAAACAAAGAAACAATTTGACTCTGAGAACTCCGTGATGTCGCCCTCTGGGCAGCGCCATCTTGGAGACGTCACTCCAACTTCAATGTAAAAGGACATGAAGAGTACTGTAAGAAAGTTTATCCTTTTGGTATCGTTTGTTAAACATGCTACAGAACATAAAATCTCACGCATAAACATGAACTTAGGTACTGTACTGGAATAATAACTGAAAAAGATTTTAATACAACAGTTAAGAGGAAACCGTCGTTTCTCAGGAGAAAGTCTTATTTCTTCAGAAGACACATCCAGCGTTTTCTATCGCTTAACCAGAGAAGACGCACAGCGTTTGAGTGGTATCATAGAGCTTAACTGGTAATTAAAACACACACAAAAACGAGGCTCATTGACAACTTGTGCGCGAATGAGGAAAAAGGGGCGGGACATCAGCTCAACCAATCAGGAGAAAGGAGGGCAGGCATTCGCTGAATTTGAATAATGTGGTGGTTGCTCGGCAGTCAGCGAATACTCAAACCGTGGGTGCAAAACCACGAAGAGTCAAGGGCGTACTGTATGTACCTTGGTGCACCAGAACTGCCTGGCACCCAATTGCCTCTCTTCAGGCCGTCGCGGCTTCTCAGGCCACGCAGACAGCTTTGTGCCTGCACCGAGCCACCCTAACTTTGTCAACCGCTATAGATAAAGTTATGGCGAATAAGAATGACAAAATAATTATATATTTATTCTGTAATTTGTTCACATCAGATACACAATTCTGGTTTAGATTCAAAAAGCAAATATTATTGTATAGTTGGGCAACTTTCATATTATCCTCAGGATTTTTAGGTCCATTGTGGCCTTTCCTGTTTGAAGCATTGGCTTAACTTCACATTAAATATTAAATGCAGATGTTAATATAGAACCTTTGCGAAATATTTTCTTTAACTGGAAAATATACAGATTTAAAGCTTGATTAATCATTCATTAATTCATTAAATAATAATATTCATTCATTCATTCATTCATTAAATAATTTATAAAGTAACCCAGATAGTTTTGCAGAAATAGTTGTTAATTTATTCATAACCTGCTGTTAGAATGCCAAAGTAAATTCGTTTAAACAGAGGCCTGGTAATAGAGTCCTGGATTACCGATCCCATGGTTGGGGGGTCAAGCCCCACTATCACTGGGAAAAAAGGAGCTGCTGAGCAGTCACTGTGTTTCTGCACTGCAGTGGTCTGGTGAGCTGTCCAGGGTGTACTCTGCTCTTGTCCCAAGTCAGCTGAGATGGGCGCCAGCAGAACTGCGACCCTAATGAGGATTAAGCGTTCCAGAAAATGAAGGGATGGATTAATTTAAAAATCTGCATCTAATTTATTGTCTACAGTAACCTTACATGGACAACAGATACCAAGTATTGAACATTTTTAAATGGCAGAGCTTTTGCCATCTCCATGCTGTCAAAATAAGAGAATTTTCATGTCAACAAACAATCAAAAGGATTCATATAGAAACATTCAACAGTACTTTCAGATTTTCTGCCTAGAATCAACAGTTGTTATCTTCCCAGCAAATAATATTGCTATTCACCATAGATAATCAGATCAACTCTGAAAGTGCAGATGCAGATGTGTGTGTGTGTGTGTGTGTGTGTGTGTGTGTGTGTGTGTGTGTGTGTGTGTGTGTGTGTGTGTATGTATGACTGACTGTGCTTCCTCTAAGTTTGGGACAGTGTTTATTCACGGGTCATTCAGACTGCCCTTGAGATTGGAGCTCAGCATCTCCAAGAAGGAGGGGATGGGGCTCTCCATAAAATAATGATTATGCGTCTAAAGCTAGCATGACAGCCTCCTATTGTGGAATAATGTGCCTCAAAATCCCCAGCCTTCAATGCACAAACACAGCATCTGTTTCCTCCGACACCAACTATACCTTTCTCTAAATCCTGGCTCTCGTTCTCCCCTCTTCTCATCACTCTATGGTTTTACCCTGCAAGAATTTATATATATATATATATATCACTGTAATAAATGGAGTTTCAATAGAAAGTCTTTGTCCTGTCATGGAAAGGCTGGTGTTGGAAAGGTTAGGGTCATGGAAAGGCTGGTGCCTATCTCAGCCAACTCTGGGCTCTGAGTACACCCTGAACAGCTTGACTGGCCATCATAGGGACAACACCCACACAACCAATCACATACACTCACACCTGGGGGGGGATTAGTCAACTGTGCACGTTTTTGGACTGTGGAAGGAAACTGGAGTACCTGGAAGAAACTTACGCAGGCTCAGGGAGAACATGCAAACGCCACACTGAAACAAGCTCAGTGAGCCTCGGACTTGAACCACCATTTTGCATGCATCATATTGTGTCGAAAATTAAAATAATTGCACCACTCTCCAGACCATCACGATCTCCCATGATTTTTTACAACTCAACATATCAAATACTGTGCATACTTTTAAAGCTGGAACTCATCTGTATTGAAGATGAGCATGAGAGATGCCTATGTTCAATTTTAAATAAAAGTTCGAAAGAGATCATGCTAGTGGGAGAGTCACTGCTCTGCTCACACATGAAATGAAGCTAATATTTGCCAGTGTGTGTAGCACAGTAGTATGTGTGTCTCATTTAGGGCAGTTGTGTCACATTATGTCACACTTGGAGCAGAAGAGAAAAGGAATGGCAGAGAGCAGGGAGAACAGTGGAAATGAAGACGTGAGAGACAGAGACCAGGACATGTGGAGGATGTTACAACTGGTACATTTGGGTGCTGGCAGGGTTGATATCTTGTCAAATACATTATGTTTTGTGTATCTTTTTTTTTATTTATTTTTTAACAAAGTGAAGTAATGCAAAATGTATTTTTTTATTCAGCTTCTAAAAATTCAACTTGTTTAAAAGTAGAGGTGCTTTAAGATGTGAGGAAAGTAACAGGTGGAGAAATGACTGAGTGTTAAATCCAGAGTTCAAACCTCAATACTTTTCTCTTTCTCTCTTCTTTCTGTCTGTCTTCCGAGTTGTTTTAATATCTGTGACTGTTGCAGAAACACTCCATCATGGGCTACGAGTGAATAATAAATGGCACTGTTACTTTTATCATCCTCCACTCTCTCTCTCTCTCTCTCTCTCTCTCTCTCTCTCTCTCTCTCTCTCTCTCTCGCACTCTCCTTCTCAGGGAGTTATTTGGGGGTCTTTTGTTGGCCTATTTGGAGAAGCCTGTGGCTGAAGGCTTTGGAACCTGATTTCCACGCTCCATCTGTAGGATCCATCAGAGCTGGGCAGGCGGGCATTCAGGGCCGCTGTCACCTGCCCAGCGGGGGAGGGGGCATGGGGGGGCACAATGGGGCAGGACGTGGGGGCCAGTGGGGGAACAGCAGGGGGCCACCCCCATCCTTCCTTTACTATCGCCAGGGGGTTTACGTATGGTTGGGGGTTAAGATAGAGTGTATATGGACATATGCATATATAAATATATTTTTGTGTGTTTGGTGTTCCACCCCATACATGGGATTGGAGAAGGTTTCAAAGCATTTGTGGCAAATGCCATTAGCTATCAACATAGCCATTATTCCACCTGTAGGAGCTCCTACCTCATACATGCAACTGTTTTCTAAAACTTCCAATTTAACATGATCCTACAGAGATAAACAAATGGATGGAGGGACTACCATTGCACCAGATGGAATATGTGTGTGTGTGTGTTTACATGGACTGTAGTAGGAAGTCAGTCCAAGAAATAGGAAGTGCTAGCTGGCTCCCTGCAGAGGTTTTGCCTACTTACAAAATGAGGAATTCACTGGAACGCCTTCTCCATCACTTACTGCTCCTGATCCAGACAGATCCTGGGGAAGAACGCTGTCTCTCTTGCTCCATTTCTACTCTTTATGCTTCACTTCCTGTCTGTCTTTGGTTTTCATACGCACCCAAATCAGGCCAGGAGAGCTCACTTAAACAGCAGCAAAGATAAATGTTGTCTTCCACCTGACTTCTATCAGAACAGGAAATTAGGTTTTCAAATGAAGCTGCACTGAAATACAAGACTAACGTCTTTTTTTTTTTTTTTTTTTTTTGAGAATAAAGTAGCAGAGTAGCAGTTGTCTGATTTGGCTTGGTATTGCAGATGCAGGCTTTCTCAGTGTGTTTGTGGAGGCTGTAATAACAATACTGCCCCCACCACAACGGTGCGAAGCTATTCATTAAACTGACACAAGGTGCATGCCTTCTATTCGAGCAGGGTATTTGTATTCAGAGCAGTCACTCCTGGAGTGCAGACAGACACACACACACACACACACACACACACACACACACACATACAGAGAGAGAGAGAGAGAGAGAGAGAGAGAGAGAGAGAGAGCACAAAGGACAAAAACTGTTAAAAACTCTGTAGACCTAAACACAGCCGTACTATTTATCAGCCTTCCATCAGACTGGAAGGAGAGTACTAAAGAAGGAGCGAGTGAGAGCGTGAGGGAGATAGAACACCTACCCTGCTCACTGTCCACCTGCAAACATCAGAATGCAGAGCTGGAGAATGTAGAATTCAACACTGAAAAAGCAGCATGTGCACTACATTGATCAGTGATGGCGCCCGGAGGAGACTTTGTCATGTTACAGTGCGATGTTACTGTTGGAAGCACGACTGCAGCTCCAGCTTTGCACTGTTTACTCAGTGTTTGTTTGGTCACATGCTTCTCATACGCACAACTCTTTTTATGTTTATGTACACTGACACAGAGACCTGCTGTCACATTTTCTCTATAAACATGTTAGGTAAATGAGCTCAACTTCACCCAGAGTGAGTGAGCCAGCAATGACGCTTGAGTGACATCACAGATTAGTCCACCCCCCCCCCACCCCCCCAAAAAAATTAAGAGATCTGAAAGAAGGATTCATTCACAAAATAAAAGAAATTCAGAGAAAGAAGAGTGGGAAAAGATCTAAAAAATAAATAAATAAATAAATAAATTAAGGAAAGTAAGAGAACTATGGAGAGTAGCCATCTGGGCAGTTTATAGCTCCTAGTAGGGGGAGAGCCATGTCCTCCTGAGGGGCAGTTAAATGGCAGGGTAATTGAGCTAGTGACATGTGTTCAGCTAACAAAACAAAAGGCAGAAGAGACAAATGAAGCATTTATTTGCTCAGTAGAGGAGCACTGGCCCTTTGGGCTCTTGAGGCCGTGTGCCGCTGCTGGAGTGTATTAAGGAGTATATAGAGGGCCAGCAGATGCAGAGGAAACAATTGTTAAAAGACTGATTATGAGTCCATCTGCGACGGGCATTTAGTTAAGAGGGAGGAACTGGGGTGGTGCTCAACCTGCTAAACGGACAATAACTCTCCACCTGTAGACAAAGTGCCAAATTAATGGTAAAACAAAATTAAAAACAAAACAAGTAGAATAAAGTGCGGCTTTAGAAACAGATAAGAAAAAAGATCTCATTCTAATCATATTCATTCAATATCTGTGCAACACCAAAGAGTGAATCCCATAATTTTACGTCTACACCCAACACTGCTATTTGAATGAGTGGCTGAATAAATGAATAAAAGAGGATTTGAAGAGTTTCTTTTCAAAATATGTCAGTTCAAGTGTTTTAATTATAAGAAAACTATTTAAAAGTAGCTTCACCCAAAAATCAATACAGGTTGAGCAATTCAGCAGTTTAAAACAAAAAAAAACTTTTTCCTGTAATTTTCAAAGCTTTTTTTCTAAACTTGTTTTTCTCATCCTTAAAACATTTGGACTTTTCTGTTTTTGGGGGGGAAACTCTTCATATTACAGATGTTTTAAGCAGCAGCTGAGTGGGGAAAAGGAGGCATCGTGGGTCTAGAGCACGGATCACCAACGTGGTACCTGTGGGCACCAGGGAGCCCGCAAGGACAATAGAAGTTTCCCGCGGACCTGTTCACTGCTATCTTTAGGACAGGCCCATGGCTCCACAGCGCCACTCTCCATTGAGCTGCGTCTAATTTTTTTTAAATATATTTTTAAACCAAATCAATATCTTCACATAGCTGAATATCTTTAATTATTAATAATAGCATATAATTAAAGGTAAATTGAGCAAATTTGTAATTTCAGAGGTGTGTATCCACCTGGTATACCGTCGCATTAATTGTGTATCCACCTGGTATACCGTCGCATTAATTGTGTATCCACCTGGTATACCGTCGCATTAATTGGCGACCCCGGCTCTAGAGCATGCAGTTGCTGTTCGAGTATCACAATCAGTCCTGTGTACATAGAGTATCGAACTGCACACACCAAATCACACCGAGGATTTCAGGTAAAAGTTACCTTTCAAAATACATTAGAAACAATTAAAAATAAATAAACGCACATGCACCAAACTAATTTTTTTAAATCTTCACTGAATTAGATCTTCATATGTAGCTTTGATGATTTGTGATCTTATAGCATAATGATCTATTTATTCATAATCCAGAGAGAACATTATGATATATATATATATATATATATATATATATATATATATATATATATATATAT
>CM045743.1:555841-560841 GCA_024760905.1 Plotosus lineatus
AATTTCAGAAAAAAATCCGTTTGAATCAGTTGCTTTTCCGTCACATCTCTAGTGTAATCAGCCTGAACAAAGGGATTCACGAGATTATTTGACACAACAATGGAACAAGATTTGAAGAAGAAGAAAAATGTTCCCAAGTCGGATGTATTTTCGGTATTCCAGCGGCTCGCCCATGTACTGTGCTGCTTGAATGTTGCTTTTCACAGCAAGATTTTCCACAATGTGCATTACTCGACATCTCTGGATCACCTGCATTCCCCAAATGAAAGCAGGTCCCATTTATCCTCAGATAATACAAAAATATACCATCAATCTTTCAACATTTTATACCTCCTTATTCTCCCAGTTTGTAAATCACTCCAAAAAAAACCCAATAGTGATGTGTCGTAAAATCAATAGCCAGGCTTCTCCTCCAGGATGAACGAGGGATAGAATCCAGCCATCAAAAGGTCATGTGATCAAAAACTAGCTCTATAAAATCAGCACGCAGTTTTTTCCTCCCTGTACTTATTTCTGTCTGCACTTCACCCAATTACACCATCACTCAACAACAGCACCTCCACACTGTGAGATTTCACTAGTCATGAACATTCCGGAAGCTCGACAGAATGCTATGGCTTTAATAAACTTGGCTACAACATCAGGTTTGATGTGGGTCTGTGCTTTGCGTTGGCACTCATGCGCGGTTGGTTGGATGGTAAAAGACAGAGGAACAAAATGGAGGAGTCTTAACAAAAACACAATAAACTCTAATGAAATACGAAAGTGGATAAAGTTGCACAAGAAGAATAGAGACAGTGGAGAGAGGGTTTCTGACCCATTCAATTTCACTGGGACCAAAAAAATAGCACTTGCCTTATTGTAACTCTTTTTTTTTTTTTTTTTTTTTTTGTATGTTTAGAATTATCTGGTAAACTTAGACTTAGACTCATTTGCTAAACCACTTAATCCTGCTACGAGGGTTGTGGGGAGGCTGTGCATATCTCAGATGAGCCTGAACGGAGGCACACCCTTAAAAGCATGCTAGTCTATCCGCAGAGTAACACACACACACACACACACACACACACACACACACACACACACACACACAACCGTTCACAGTCACACATCCACACCTAGGGGCAATTCGGAACAATTAGCCTAATGTGCGTGACTCTGGGCTGTGGAAGAAAGCCTCGGTATCCAGAGGAAATGCATAAGAACACACACAGACACACACACACACACACACACACACACACACACACACACACACACACACACACACACACACACAGAAATATGCAAACTTCACACAAAAATGTCCAAGCCTGGGACTTGAACACAGGAACTTCTTGCTGTGAGATGGACCGTCTAACCACTCGACCTCGTCCCGACCTCAATTTACATATATGAATTGTTGAAAGCTGACAAATCTTTGTACAGATGGAATAATTATCACTACACGTTCAGGAAGTTCTATATAATTAAATTTCACAAGAATCATCAGCCTGTTTAATTAACGCTGTGGTTACCGTAACTGTGTTGGAAATAAACGTCAGACGTCATTGGTGTGCTCGGACGAAAGGTCAGGGATTGTGATAAGTGCTGGCTGCACATGAAAAGAGAGCTAAATCAAATTGAGTTTAATGATTTACGAACCGATCTATTCATATATAATGTCTGTTTATGCTTTTTATGAAGACACTGCCTTCACTGTTCTCAGTCTCTTTATAGCATTCAAACTGGAACATGGACATTAGAACGTGCTCTTATACCTTATGGGATGCGAAGGCTAGAATGTCTGATAAATTTAAAATTCTGCAAGTTTGGTTATGTTCAACAGTTATGGCAACACTTTTAATGAAATTGGTGAAAAAAAACTGGTTGAAATACTAACAGGTATTAAAACCACTTGTTGCTGTAGTACTTGGCTTTCCAAAAAAATAACAAAAAAACGAAAACGAACAAATGAAATTGATGGTCAAATAAATCAAGTAATAGATATTAGTGTTTGTGTTTTCATCCAGTCACTGCACAGTCATGCCCAGAATGTTCCCTGAACTCTGAGACTCATGCAAGGCTTTCTGATTGAGTTCTTGTCAGGGTCATGTTCTGCTGCTATCCTTCAGAAATGGTTCGAACTTGTCTGCGATGCCAACACACAATGTGTCTCAAGTGATGTAGCAGCAGTCACGCTGTCAGGTGACCATTCGAAAGTTCTGATACTGCCAGAATTTGGTCTCAGTCAGTTTTTTGATCACAAAAGATATTCTCTTGTTGAACGTCTCTCACAGTGAGACACACAGAAACCGTTTTCAAAAGTAAGCTGGACTTTGTGGTGTTTTTTGGCTGCTCAGGTAGCTGACATCATTCTATTAGGTTTTTACACCCAGCCTAGTGGCTCATCGTGGCCAGATCTTATCCTGGTTTTTCCTCCAGAAAGCCCAAAATCACACATTGTTTTCCAGGTGAAGCAGTTATTGTTCCCTGAATTAAATGATTGACAACATTGTCCAGCTTTTCTCAATTAACCATCTCATTGTGCATGTTTATATGTTGGCCCCTTCCCCGTCAGCCTGTTCACTTCCATTTTCATCCACTATTCACAATTCCTAAAGAAAAGCCACAGAAAGAGAGAGAGAGAGAGAGAGAGAGAGAGAGAGAGAGAGAGAGAGAGAGAGAGAGAGAGAGAGAGAGAGAGAGAGAGAGAGAGAGAGAGAGAGAGAGAGCTCTATTTGGAGAGGAGTGCCTATTCTCCTTGACCTTCCATTGCTCACTTTCTCTTTCAGCCACTTCAACTTGTCTTTGAGAGAAGTTTGGAGTGAAAGAGGGGAGTCCATCAGCTCAGAGGGGCCAGGCCCGGGTGCAACCCCAGAGCCCCACTTCAAAGATGGTCTGCATTCATTAATTGTCCTTTGAATTAATATCAGAGGATCACAATGCTGGTGCCACAAGAGAAAGAAGGACCAATGAAGCATAGAGTCATTCAGGATCAGATAAACTTGGGCCATGAGTGTGAGTAAATGTGTTTACTTCATTTAAAGTCAATAAAAAAGGAATAGTTTCTTGAAAGAATAGAAAAGCAGACAGAGTAGAGCGGGGAAAGCAGCAGCCAAAAATTATGAAGAGTACTACAGAATTATGTTATGTGATATTTTTAGAAAGTACTGCCAGTAAACTTCCCGTTCCAAAAATTGTTGATGTAATGAAACTGAGCTTCACACGCGGCACTGATTTCCTCGACTGAAAAAATCAATGAGGACACAAATGTCCATTTATAAAGGTTGCAAAAGCATAACTCTGGTTGCCACAAAAGTGCCAGATTGTGATGCCCTACATTGTGCAGTGGAGCAAGCAAGTCGGTTCAACTCCATCGAAAAGATGAATATAACTGCATTGAGACAAAAAAAAGGCAACGATACTATTTATTTTTAGATAAAATTAACTCCGAAAAAGTTTCTTTCAAATGTTGAGATTTGTGTCGCAGCTCTTTTCTCACGTTATAATAGTAATAATATTTGTGAAGCTCACTGTGCTCTGACATTCCACATGTAGAATGGAAAGGGAGAGAGGGACAGAGAGAGAGGTGGCAAGAAATAGAGAGGGACAGAGAGAGAGAGAAAGCCAGGGGAGAGAGAGAGGGAGAGGGAGAGAGAGAGAGAGAGAGAGAGAGAGGGAGAGAGAGAGAGAGAGAGAGAGAGAGAGAGAGAGAGAGAGAGAGAGAGAGAGAGAGAGAGAGAGAGAGAGAGAGAGAGAGAGAGAGAGAGAGAGAGAGAGAGCGAGAGAGAGAGAGAGAGAGAGAGAGAGAGAGGGAGAGAGAGAGAGAGAGAGAGAGAGAGAGAGAGAGAGAGCTTATACTGGGATGAACAGGGTTGAATTTACTGCTGCATCTCTCTGCCTGCAGGGCAATCGAGTCATGACTGAGAAAGCATTCCAGGAGGAAGACTAGGCCCCTTGTTTATTGATCACGGACACAGTCTTGTCTTTCTTTCTCCCTCTTCCCCCCCTCTCTCTTTGTACACAAATGTACTCTAAAAATGTATCAAGCATTTACAGCTGTATCAGAAAAAACTTGCCCCAAAAAAGCTGTACAAAGAAGAGAACGAGGCATTTGGGGAACAACACATTCTGTTGGATGTCATATTTGTATCGAATATTTCTGGCTGTCTCAGTTCATATATAAGTCAGTCAAAGCTCTCTCTCTCTCTCTCTCTCTCTCTCTCTCTCTCTCTCTCTCAATTGAGTGAGTTCCTGGCCAGAATAGTGGTGAGCCAGCACCCCCCACTTTATTTACACAAACAAAGTCCTCCTCACTTTCTTTCATGTTTTGTTAGCAGTTGATTCTTTCTGTCTTCCTGGATATTGGCCTGCAGGAGGGACAATGGCCTCCAGAGAATGGCAGCAGATTGTTGGAATGCTCCTCAATGAAACTAATTATTACATGTTGACTGCGTTCACCATGACACATCTGAAGGCACTAAGCTTATTCAATTGGCCTCTGCAGGGCTCCCTTTTGGGAAAAAAAAAAGAAAGAAAGAAGAAAAAACTTGATCCCTTTGACTGTTTGTATTTCTGAGTTTTGTTTTCTTGCCCGCCATAAAATGAAAGTCTGCGAGAGCGGGGCCATTGCTCTTTGACGACTTTAGTTACTTTTAATTAGTTAAATGAGGCTCAAGAATTGTCAGCTTTCCCAAAGTTAATAGTACAAGGGAAAAAAGTGGGCGCACTCATGCGAGCTCTCCTTTGTGAAAAAAGAGCCTCTTTAAATTCTTGAAATTTATTTCAATATGTTATAAGCTTTGTGTTCCATGAACATTTAAAACCAACACCAGTAAAAAAGAGAAAGTAAAGAAACAGAGAGAGTGGGCAATTAAAGATTGGGCAACAAAGTCAACAAGAGGCTCATACATACACACACACACACACACACAGACACACACACACACACAGACACACACACACACACACACACACACACACACACACACAGACACACACACACACACAAACACACA
>CM045743.1:568341-588341 GCA_024760905.1 Plotosus lineatus
AATCAAATCCTCTCCTGTACAATCAAAACTTCCCCATCGATCACCGGACAATGGAACACTGCTGTCAATCACGACTTTTTCTCTTCTTCCATCACCCACAACAGGAGAACGCTGCATTAAGTCCAGTAAACATTTTCAGCAGACAATTAAATTAGCTGGAAAACTTTAAGACCAGCGATTGTCAGCGCACCTTGTGGAGATGCCTGCAGTTACTCAGTCTATATTATATCTTCAATTAAACCTCGCCATTTTCCTCTTCGCCATTTATGGGACAAATGTGACAAATCGGTTATCGAGACAATCAGTTCTCATCAGGAATAATCTGTACAGAGATGTGTGAGTTAAATAACCAACCGCGTGGTCTCTGGGGTCATTACTGAGTCACCAGTGCCCGCGTTGCGCCGGGAAACGCAAGCGCACATCTGTACTGCCTGGCCATTGATACTCGTTCTGGGGACATGTTGGGGACACATCCACCTGACGCATGGCATGGGAACAACTGATGCATACTGGAGCCCACGTAAAATAAATAAATAAATAAATAAATAAAGACAACAATAAAAATAATAAATAAAAACATTTCAGCGTGTACATTTGGAATATATTCTGTGGTTTGCAAAACGTAATTTAAAGTCTAACGAGCACTGAGTCGAAATGTAATATCAATAAAAAACGAGAAGATTTAATTCATAATAAAAAGCCGAATAAAAATAGTAGCTTTGAAAAATATTTCAATATTTATTGCGAAATATATATATATATATATATATATATATATAAAACGTTTCAGATGCAATCGCATAACCACAAAATAATAATAATAATAATAATAATAATAATAATAATAATAATAATAATAATAATAATTTCTATTATTGTTGCTGCGATTGTTATTTAGTTGTTGTCGTGAGTAGCTTGTTTGTTTACTTGCATTACATTTGATTGCATGCTTTGTAAAGTCTGTGAGGAAAGATCTGAGTGAGCAAACGGAACAAAAGTGAGCGCTGGAGATCAGGTCCATGAAGAACATCTCATCGGCTACATTAACATCTCTCGGTCTTTGTGAGCATGAAAAGCAACTTCAAATGTTGTGTTAGCGCAGCACCGCAGGGACAAAGGAGCACGGGAGGGAAGGGCGGCCGGGACACGGGAGGCCATTCACGGGCTCACACGCGAGTTGTTCTGATTGTGAGTACCAGACTTCGCAGGGGAAGAACTTCGGAAGGCACCTCGTGATGCAACACTAATTCAATATCAGGGCCATCCGTGACCTTTCTGGTTCCCCTTTCCTCAGGACCTCTGCCAACTTACTCCAAGCTTCAGCTTCTCGTGATTTGAGGAGAATATCGATCTGCGGGCTTCGCGCGAATAAAATCATTCTCAAGTTTCGGCCTCGTCAAAAGGCTGCTTCTGATAGGGTGAGGATTGGTATAATTATTGATCTGATTAAATAATTGTGACTGTGACACAAGTCCTCTACTGATGAGTGTCCGGTGCGTTTTGTGTCCTACACTGTGCGGTGTGCTACAGTGGGGCAAATGTGTTAGTATCGCAGTAATAATAATAATAATAATAATAATAATGCTAATAATAATGATAATAATAATAATGATAATAATAATAATAATAATAATAATGCTAATAATAATGATAATAATAATAATGATAATAATAATAATAATAATAATAATGCTAATAATAATAATAATAATAATAATAATAATAATAATAATAATAATAATGATAATAATAATAATAATAATGATAATAATAATAATAATGATAATAATGATAATAATAATGATAATAATAATAATAATAATAATAATAATAATAATGCTAATAATAATAATAATAATAATAATAATGTTGATAATAATAATAATAACAATAATGATAATAATAATAATAATAATGTTAATAATAATAATAATAATAATAATAATAATAATAATGCTAATAATAATAATAATAATAATAATAATAATAATAATAATAATGATAATAATAATAATAATAATGTTAATAATAATAATAATAATAATAATAATAATGTTAATAATAATAATAATAATAATAATAATAATAATGATAATAATGATAATAATAATAATAATAATAATAATATTAATGATAATAATAATAATAATAATAATGATAATAATAATAATAATAATAATAATAATAATAATATTAATGATAATAATAATAATAATAATAATAATAATAATAATAATAATGATAATAATAATGATAATAATAATAATAATAATAATAATAATAATAATAATAATAATAATAATTAATAATTAATAATAAGCTTTGGTAGAGTTTCTCAGGCCCAGTGCACTCACTGGGTTATCAAAGGCCGGCCGTGTCTCTCTCGTGTTTTTTGCGTCCAGGGTGTAGTCTGCCCTCGCCCAGAGTTGGCTGGGCTGGGCGCCAGCCTCCCCGCGACCCGAATTAGGATCAAGCGGTTCAGAAAATGAATGCATGAGAAAAAAAAGTTTGTTAAAGAAAACGCTAAGTCAGGAATGTTAAAGAAAAGAATAAAACATTAAAAAGCAAATAGAAAAAAAAGTCGCCCATATGCAAATTTTTCTGATTTTGAAGTCGTTTGTGCGTGGTGTGTATGGCACCTCGTTCTGATTTATATGGATTTGTTTTCGCTCTCGTGTTCTTACAATCACTAATCAACTTTGTTCTGTGTTCAGCTCTCCGAATGAGACGTGATGATGAAGCACAGCAGACTGGAGCTGTAACCCAATTCGGTCAGACACGGTGGGGGTCGGCCTGGCTGCAGGGGCCGTTTGATTATGCTTTAAGGGAAATCGGATATCCATGTCTAATCAATTCTCGAGTGAAAAATCCAAGTCAGAAATTTTCTCCGTCAGTGGAAGAAAAAACATCACAAATAAAGAGGCAAATGTCACGTTGAAGAAAAAGGCAAAGCTGCCGAGTCCAACTTGAATCTGACCCAAACCCTTTTGTGGAAAACTATCTGTTAAACGCGCGCCGGTGGATTTGAACAGTTCGGTGGAAACAGACGAAAACAGACCTGACGCTACACTGGGAACGTTACACGTGGTGAAGGAGCAATGGCCAATCAGCTGACCGAGAAATCTTATTTCCATTCACAAGTCTTACTCAAATCTAAAATCTGCACTTTTGAGCTCCGGCTATTGCGAAAATAATTGGAGACAGAAACAGAAGCTTTGATCCACATGTTCCAGTTCGAACTGATCTTTTATACAGTACACGTCACGTGTCGTAACGGGAACATGGATCAAAGCTTCTGTCTTTCAGCTCAGAGGTATTCAATGGACCCAATGTGGCATTGGGTTTGGAAAACACGTGAAGTCTTGTTTGTTCCCCCTGAACCTTCAGCAGTCACAGTTTAGTCCGTTTTCTTTTTGCGTCGGTGACTGCTGGGTTCACGGCTGCGTCTGTGCAAGCGCGCTGCAGACGGTGCGCTCCGACACAGATCCAGTGTTTCTAGGCTACATAACCCAGTGACACTGGCATTTAAAGAACATTAAGAGAGAAGGAAGGAGGGAGGGAGGGAGGCAGCGAGACAGAAAAGGTCCTTTTGGAGGTGAAGACTAAAGCGGTTGTATAGTGTGTGCCCGGGGCCATAGGGATGTGACTCGATGGGCTGGACTGAGTTTATTGGCCCTTCGGTGAACCTGCATGGCTTTAGCGCGCGCGGTTGGAGAGATCGTCAGGTGAGCGCGGCGTCCAACCGACTCCAACTCAACAGGCGGCCAGCATCAGGGCACACACGCTGAGCTGCAACCCCAACACTTACACCAAGCACAACTTCTCAGAAATATCAGCAAGCTTTAGATATTTCGTTGGTGAAGCTTACCCACTAATTACCCACTAATTACTCACTAATTACCCACTAATTACCCACTAATTTTTACTTCAAACGACCTATGAAATCTGCAGTGTCTGGGCAGTGATGCTCGAGAATTGTCTTAGAATTAATATCTGAACTCTCTCTTCTTCTACAATCTTTCCAAATCTCACACGTGTGTATTTCTACAATCACCACGAGAGGGAGTGTAGGGCGCGCACCGCACGATTCCTTCCTTCCAGAGTTCATCCTCACAGGCGAGATTTTCGCTTCCTGCAAATGCGCACTGCAGACACTTCTGGGTTCAGTATTGTCAACATGACAATCCCGGCTGGACTGGCAATACGGTACAAAATACATTTATTTAAGACCACACTTAAAACATTTTAAGGGTATATGAGATTCCCTTTCGGCTTTTTCCCTTCCTCAGGGAATGATTCACAAGTCTGATTTGGTTCATAGGTTTTTAGGTCGGATGTCCTTCCTGACACAACCCTTCAGCAAGGGACAGAAACACGCCGACGGCTTTGCAGCTCCAATGCTTCTTTTACATCAACCTCTCACCAGAGACAGTGAGAGACACGGCCCGCCTTTAATAACTCAACTAGTGCACTGGGGGGGACATGGACAACCTTGTGGAGAGTGGGACTCGAACCCCCAACCTTAGGATCAGCGACCCAGCGCCCTATACCACCAGGCCACCACTGCCCTCATTTTAGGGGTATATATATCACACATTATTTATGACATCAATATGAGAATTCTGAATTAATTAAATTGCACATTCCATTATCAGTGCATTAAAAATGTTGATGTCCTAGTGAAGTGTTGATACAAGTCGAATTTACTTCTTTTAAAAAACACTCCTATGTTTTCTTCATCCGCAAAACTCGGATGGTGGAATTCAAACCCATGACAGTCATCTTCCATCACGAACCCTGCCAGGCTTATTTGGAAGTCAGTAAAAAAAAAAAAAAAAAAAAAAAAAATATATATATATATATATATATATATATATATATATATATATATATATATATATATATAGTAAAATTAAAATGTGAATAAAATAGCTAATAAGGCTTGGATGTCGTTGTTTCAAAGAGCGAGTCACTTCATAGTCAGGCGCGAACACTTCCGGAGTGTGTTATAATGATGTTATAATGAGGTAATATTACCACCTGCTGACTTCGCATTCTGAAAGCTTCAGAATGATATTTATTTTTTTTAAATGCATTCATCTTACATGTAACTCACCAAGTATGGAATTTCTTTTTTTTTTTTTTTCTTGTAGTGATTTTTTTTTTTCTGTTTCCCATTATTTTACATTAACTGTAGTGCTGTATAACTATACAACTATATAACTATACAACTGTATAACTACAGTGATAATGCACCTTAAATAGTTGAGTCGTATACCAAAATATGCAAATTTGACATTTTCGTTCCACTTAAAAAATTGAAGTTTCAGACACGTCAGAATATTCCGAGTCGTCTTCTTTCATGTTTGCAACTCGAGAGCATTGAACGCTGAATTAACTTCAGAAACATAGAGATTGTTCAGATGATTCAAAACCCACTTAATCCCAAACAGTTTGCTGTAATACTGTATCAAGTGTACACTCCATAAAGATCTTTATCACATGACTCGGACGAGGTGTCGTTAATGATTGTTTCGTAACGTGTGCTGAACAATTTCAGCACCACAGCTGAAGGACAGTTCCTGTGTTGTAATCAGTGAATGTTCTTCACGCCTTCAGGCTTCAAGTAGCCGTTCAGCTGAGCATGAAAAACTGCTTACTGGCCATCCGTTTTATAAAAAAAATAGTTTACTTAAATCATCCATTTTCATAAAGATTAGTTTAGAATAAAAATTACAAATGAATAAAACCTATAACAGTAAAACAACAACATGGACCTGCAGCCTCCCACCGCAAAGCGTCTGCTATATACCGTAAATGTAAATCTAAATAAAAGTTTTAATGGCAAAAGGTCCCAGTTTTGTTTTAGATTTAAGGTCTTTAACCTGCAACTGCTGAGCTGCACTGAGAATAAATTCTTCTAACTTGTAATTGTGCATCCTTCCATTATCTGCTAATTTGTCTGGTCCAGTGTGAGCTCGAGCCAATCCTATCGGACTGAAGAGTGATACACCCAGAACAAGTCACCAGTCTATCACAGCCATAACACAGAGAGGAACTCCAACTCACACTCACAATCACATCTCTGGGTAATTTAGAATTTGGACTGCAATACAAGGCCCGATGGAGTATCTTCAAGGACAAAAGCACACAGAAAAGATGCAAAATAGGCAAAGAAAGACCCAAAGCAGCCAAAAGCATCAGAATCAGAGCCTTCTTGATATAAAATGATAGCTTCAATCTCTACAGAACTGAGCTCCCAAATTGTAATAGCTTTGCTTAAAAGTATCCCGACATCATTTCAAAAAACATAATTCATTCATTTGCTATGCCACTTGATTCCAGTTAGGGTTGCAGGGAGGCTGGGGCCCATCTCAGTTCACTCTGGGTCAAGGCAAGGCACACTCTGAACAGCTCACCAGGTTAATTCCAGAGCCAACACACACAGAGTCATTCACACTCACACTAATACTTATGGGTTATTTGGAGCAGCCAATTAGTTTCCGTGCATGTTTTTTGGACTGTGGAAGGAAACTAGAGTACCAAGAAGAAACCCACTCAAGCATGGAAAGAGCATCAAACACCACACAGAAAGTTCCAAGCGCTGGAATCAAACCCAGGACCATCCTGCTGTGAGGTGGATGTGCGAACCACTGCAATACCATGCCAAAGTACTCGAGGGAAACCCACATAAGCACAGCACGAGCATGCAAACCAAGCCGGGGATTCAAACCCACAACCTTTTCCGCTATGTGGCAGTCATAGTAAACACTATGCCATTGTGCTACCTGTGAAAAACTAAAACATTTCAATAAACAAAATTCCAAACAATCAAACTGCTCTTATAGTCTTTTACTTCTTCTTCTTCTTTTACTTTCGGCTGCTCCCTTCAGGGGTCGCCACAGCAAACCATCCGCCTCCATCTCACCCTGTCCTCCGCATCTTCTTCTCTTACTCCAACGACCTTCATGTCTTCCTTCACCACATCCATAAATCTCTTCTTTGGTCTTCCTCGAGGAAGCTCGTTCCAACCTCAGCTTTTACTAAAGTTTCTAATAATACTGTTTACCATCCATTACAAAAATTATATATATATATATATATTCTTTGATTTTTAAACGATAAACAAAATATAAATAATGGAAAAGTTAATGGTAAATGTAAGCAATGAAAAAATCTGCAGAATTTTTTACATTGGGTGTCACAGAATAACTTGTGTGTGTGTGTGTGTGTGTGTGTGTGTGTGTGTGTGTGTGTGTGTGTGTGTGTGTGTGTGTGTGTGTGTGTGTGTGTGTGTGTGTGTGTGTGTGTGTTCAGTCAGATTAATGCATAAAAACATAACAGAGCTGAAAATATTTAGGCTCCCCTGACAGTTGCATGTAGTATGAAGTAGCTGCAGGCTGTAATGCTCAGGCTGAACCATTTACCCCACTTTCCCCTCTCCTGACACACTGACCACTTAACCTGCTCTTTGATCTGGTATGGCCTTTGCAGGCGGAGGATACACACACATCCTGCCTCAGCAGCAAGACACAACACAAAGGCAAATTCATACAGAAGGTTAGTGCTACATTCCTTAGCATTTCCTTCATCGATAATCAATTTGCTCCAGTGTGCAGGCATCAGAAGTACTGTTAAAACATAAAAAAAGCAAAAAAGAAAGTAAATAACTAAAATTAACGTATAGATAGTTTTGGATAAGATGCAGAAGCATGATGTTAAAATGATGATTGTTCAGGTGCTCATTAATCAAAATTATAAAAACACATGAGAAAGTTTCATTCTGCTTTTACAAGGCTACAACAGGTAGCGCATTTCAACTGAATCCAATCCACTGTCGAGTAATTTATACAACACCCAGTACGAGAAAGTGAAGGCAGAAGAAAATTTACAGACTTAACATTAATTCCAACTTTCGTGAGCATGTATGTTGAAGAAGGGCACAGAATAATGTCATACAAACTCATATAATACAGAAACAAATCTGTTAAAAAACATAAAATATATCGTGCCCCAATTCTGCATAATCAGTCTTCTTACAAGTCATGAGTCACGACTTCTTGAAATATTTAAATAACTTTTTTAGTAAATCCAAGTTTTCTAAATGAGTATTTGGAACACAGCCTCAGGGAAGGATAATCCCTTCTTCATCTTCTTTCAGCTTCCATCCCTTCTGTGTCCTTCTACTGACAGGATGTGTGTTCACAACTGACCCTTTAATTGGATCTGAACTCTGGCTTAGTTCACTGGGAGGTTGAGTGGACTGAGAAACTTTTACTCCTAACAGTTATATTGGGCCATAAATTGATTTCTTTGTTTGAGAGAGAGCTGTAAATGTGTTCTGGAATCTCTAATGATGGGTGTAATGAAGACAGAGCACCACCCAGTGTATCAGACAAAGGTCATAACCTCATCCTTCAATTAAAATTATAATTTAACTGCTGCATTGTTTATCAGTGTCTGTCTGTTTGGGCGTGAAATTTTACACTCTTTATTTGTTTATTAATTTATTGCTTAAATGGAATAAATTCATGGAATAATACTAACATTTATTGACAGTAGGAAAAATGGGACAAATGCCAAAGGCGTAAATACTTTCACAAGCCATTGAACATATCATCACAAGAAGTAAGTAAGTGTACATTTGCTCATTTTGCTCTCATCAAATAGATGATGTGTCAGAAGGGCAACTCCAATATTCACAAAGGAAAACTGTGACCTGAATCATGGTCTGACTTTCGGTGCCAGGTGGGCTGGGTTGAGCATTTCAGGAAGTGTTGAGTACCTGTGAATGTCACACACAACAGTCTTTTCGAAATTGTAAAAAATGGTGAGAAAACAAAAAATGAGAATGTTGCAGTCAAAGTCCAAACCTAAATCCTTCTGAGAAAGACAAGAAAATTGCTGTTCAGACACTATCCATCCAATCTGACTGAGCTTGAGTTTAAAGCAAAGAAGAGTAAGCAGATGTGTCAGTCCAAGTGAGAAAACCTGGTAAAGACATCAACCAAATGAGTGGTGTTGGTCTCTCACATTAAATCTCAATAAAATACATTCACGTTTGCTATTGTACAACACGTGTATGTACACACACACAGAGAGAGAGAGAGAGAGAGAGAGAGAGAGAGAGAGAGACTTGCATGGAATCTCATGTTTCTTGATATGTTCTTCCCATTTCAGTGTGGGTTCCTTCAAGATCCTCTAAAACTGTCCAAAACATGCCAGTATGTGAACTGAATCCACTTCATCACCAATAAATTGTGCCACTAGAATTTCATCGCGGTATGTTTTTATGGCTTTCTTGACAATGTGAACTCAAAATTTAAGGGGCAGATTTACATGAAATTTAAACTAACTAAACAAAGTTCTTGTTAATTTTTTTTTTGACTTAATCAGATTCAAAGCCAGGATGGTTTTGAAGGACTGAGAAGGCAGAAATCACCCAGAATGCATCAGGAGAAAAAAACACAGCGCTAACAGAATAATTGCAGAACAAGCTCAAGAGGGCATCATAATACGGTCTGCCGCTGTAACCCATGTAAGAGATTGCACTACCTTTGTGGAGGTCTGCGCTCTCAGTGCATTTCTTGTCTAATATTTTGAAATATTGTCTTCATGAATAGTGTTGATGAAAAGTGTTTTAATCCCTGTTTGGTTCAGCAATACCTGAAGTACAAAGTCAATAGTCTAAGTATTTACAATGCCAGGCCAGAAAAGCAGTGACAGTTAAATATTTTCATGGAGGGTATATATCCATAACCACGCTCCATGACATCTCCATGGCATGGCTGCTCCGCTTGTTCCGGTCGATGCTAAGCAACATCATTGTGGCATTAAAACAAGTACAGGTATACCTCAGCTTACCTCGGGAATTGGTTCCAGGAGAGATGATGTAAAATCGAAAACAACTTAAATCAAATTAGCTTTTCTTTAGGCTACACCAAATCTACTTCTATAATATTATATATAACTATATAATATTACATATTAGACACACACACACACACACACACACACACACACACACACACACACACACACACACACACACACACACATGTGTGTGTGTGTGTGTGTGTGTGTGTGTGTGTGTGTGTGTGTGTGTGTGTGTGTGTGTGTGTGTGTGAGGCGCTCCACTGAAAGTAGGCACTTGTCGCACAGACTACTTTGGAGATAAAGGCCAGAAAAGTTAAAATGGCGCATTTTTATGGAAATTCGGATTTTTGTATAACCTATTAAAACAAGTGCTCAGCTATCACTTGCTCAGGTAAAATCGACTAAAACTCACTAAAATGTCTTTGTTTTTGTTTTTTATTTTTCTGGCAAGTACCCTCATAAAACTAGATAAAAAACAGTGCCTACTTTCGGTGGAGTGCCTCACATATATATAACTCAAAACAAGGGTCTTCACTATATTCACACACACACACACACACACACACACACACACACACACACACACACACACACACACACACACACATATATATAACATTTAATATACTAAATATATATAATATACAGCAAGCCGGCCCCCCCAAGAATCTGGAAAATCCGCGGATTATTGACGCGGTGTTAAAACCCTATGCATGATATTACATGCGCTAACTTATGCTTGTTGAACACATTTTATAGCCAGTCATATTTATTATTACAGTAATAATGCAGTATAATGTAGTAATGATTAAGTAAAAAATTTTAATTTTGTACTGTGATAATATTTATGAATAAATAAAGTGCTGAGGCTCCTTACCAGAAGCTAGAGAAGATGCAGGGTGTTTAAGTGGCATCATAGGGCTTGAATGATAATTAAAAACACACACACAAAAAGTGAATTCACAATTCAAGCAATAAGGCTGATAACATGTGCATGAAGGACAAAAAAGAGGTGTACACATCATCTGCAAACAATCAGAAGGAGAGAGAAACTAAAGCTTTCAGCCATTGGCTAAATTTGAATCACTAGACCTCTTCAAATTTGACTTTTTTCATCAAACATATGCAAACTGATATTTTTTCCATTCTCCAAGGTCCAATTTTCTTGCATATGGTAGTAAACACATGAACACCTGTGTAAATTTTAACTAATAAATATCTATTTTTTTGTGCTCCGAAAGGATGACATACGCTACATAACTGTCTCAAAAGGGCTGTCTGACAGTTTGTTATGTAAAATATGTGTCAGTGCATTGCTATCATACTACTATGTTGATTTTTTTTGCACTGTCCCAATTGTTTGTGCATTAAAATTAGTTAAAATTTACACAGGTGTTCATATGTTTTGTTGTGTTTATTACCATATGCAAGAAAATTGTATTGGCTTGCATTTGGTACCACTTTTAATGCTATAGCATCAACCTCTGGGAAGCTACAATGAAAACAAAGACATAATATCTCCAATTTTGCAGTGTTTTTAAAAAACGTCAACAATAAAACTACATGGCTCTTGGGGCAAGCATAGCCAGGGTCCAAGATCAAAGTAACTGGTGTATTTAGTTCATTTAGACCTTGGAGAATGGGAAAAAATATCAGTTTGCATATGTCTGATGAAAAAAGTCAGATTTGAAGAGGTCTATTGAATCATGTTCCAGTAATGTCGTTATGATGTATACGTATAATTTGCCTGGGCTGCTGCTAATTAAGTTCTTCTCAAGTAGTGGGGCGTGGTGTGATGCCTGTGGGAGCGTGTATGGCTCTGGGGATCATGCTTTTTTGCCATACTGTACTAGAATGAAGAGTTTTTTATTATTTAATGCTTTTTTTTCATTTTTAATGTTAATAAAGATACAATGTAGAGGTGTATTCATAACAATTTTATAGACAAATAATACTATTTGTAGTCGCCTGCAGGGTGCAGGGGGTATGAAATGTTTTTTTTTCTTCATAGAGGGGGCGTCACAGAAAATAATTGAGAAGCACTGCGCTAATTTAAAAACATTATGATCAAAGCCTTTGAGAGCAAAGGAAAAGGAGCTTTGTATTTTTATATATATTTTTTGAAAAACGACATATAATCAAGAACAACTTAACTTGAAACGACTTAAGTCGAGGTATACCCGTAATCACTTATTCACATTCACATATGCAGAGTGCTGACCTTTATGACTCCTATTGAACGTGTTTGGGGTGTGCTGGAGAAGACTTTATGGAGGGGTTCAGTTTTCTCCTCATTGATTTGAGATGTAGATGAGAAATGAACCCGACACCGGATGGAAATAAATGTTATTATGCTTATGTTTGTTGAAACAATTGCATGAAGATTCCATGCAGAAAGCGAGGATGAAGACAGAACAACAAATACGTGTGTGTGTGTGTGTGTGTGTGTGTGTGTGTGTGTGTGTGTGTGTGTGTGTGTGAGTGTGTGTGTGTGTGTGTGTGTGTGTGTGACGTTTTGAGTGTTTATGAATGTTAAGAAATAATAAGTTTTGAACAGTTGAGGTGTGAAATTGTACTGAAAATAGAAAAGAAATATCAAGAACTGTTCAAGAGCAATCATATTAACTGAGACCTCAGACACATAAGAAGACAATGCAGTGCATCTCAAAGTATTCAAAATGTTTATTTTATTTTGATGTATGATATAATTGTATAATACATATAATATAATACAAGTAAAAGACAAAAGAAACCTGAAATTTTGTAAAGAGTTAAATAAAGGGTGCAACAGTGTTGGCTAACTGCACAAGCTCTGGACTCTTTTTATTCCCAGATAGATGTGGGCGACCCTGAGCCGGCACGATGAGCTGTTCACACAAAGCAGGTATTTGTTTTTCAGGGGTTCGGGGTTGACGTTGCCCCTTCTTTAGGCCATTCAAAGGCTTTCCATCCTTGTGCTTAGCTAGTCCATGAATAATGCTTCCAAAATGCCCTAGGGGACAAAAGGGCACTACTGGGAGCAAAAAGTAACATATTGGCTGAGACTGCTGCGGAGAGAGCGGCAGGGGACATTCAGTCTGTCTGCAGGGTTTAGAGTTAAAGATTACCTTTGAAATCTGCACCCCATCTCTTAGCCACCTATTTTGCATGACTTTTCTTTGCTCTCTTTAGGTTTTTCTTTCCACACATATTCCCAGTCTAACTTTATATTTCAACATATTTTTTCTGCCCAATTTCTCTTTTTCTGCCTCAAGCTCCACTCCATCCCTGGTGGTGCTAAGACCTGCTGGTAGGCGTGGAGTGAGGTAAGGATGAGCCACTCAGAAGATCCTCTTTGATGACAGAGAGGGATCTTTTTGTTCTTTAATCCTTCTCTCTGCTCTCACCCGTTTTAAGCCCAAATGGAGCTCAAAAGGAGTCCAGGCTCAATGAGCACATTCTTCCCTGCAGTCTTACTGCTAGTGCAAAGGAATTCCCACTTCTAATTCACCAGCCTCTCAGTCTACGCTTAATTGAAAAGTGGAAGGCTCCTTCAGGTCTGGTGGTAAGTCTTCGAGATGAATTTCCCACCCAAACGCTCCCGAATCGTTTCATCTGCTTTTGTTTCAGATGATTCGGAACATTTGAAGAGTTATAATAAGTTGACGCATGTGTTTGGAAAATGGGAAAACTGTATATCCCCCTTAGGTATCTGTTCCCAGTGGGAATATTGTACAGAACTTACAGCATGGTCTCATATTATAACTACTTGATGTGGAAGCTGATTAATATATATATCACATGGAAAAATTGTTTAGCGGGACTGTGGTTAGTACGTCCTCCTCACGGTAAAACAGATCCTGGGTTCGAGCTCCATGTTGGTGAGGGCGTTTCTGTGTGGAGGTCGTATGTTCTCCCCGTGCCTGTGTGTGTTTTCTCTTGCTACTTGTTAATAGTGGCTGGTACAGTCATGTAGTGTCAACCTCAAAACAGGAAGGTCCTGGGTTTGATTCGCAGGCTCAGCGAAAGCATGTGGAGGCTGCATGTTCTCCCCATGCCTGTAAAGGATTCCTCTGGTTACTCCACTGTCCACACACAGTCCAAACACCTGCACATTGGGCCGATTGAATGTGTACGTGTTAATGGTTGTGTGTGATGGCCCTGCAATGCTCTCATGTGCTGTTCAGGGTGTATCCCACATTCACTCAGAGTCAGTTGACATAGGCTCCAGCCACTGTGGAATCCTAATAGTATTATCTTTCTCAGTAAATGAGTGAGTGAGAAGTATTTTATCTATATTGTCATAACATGATTGTAATAACTGTAGCTGTAATTTGTATTATTGTCACATGGCTGATGATTACGTTCACTGTGGAAAGCTATAGTAACAAGTTAACTACAAATAAAACTGAATTGAATTGAATTGAATTGAATTGAATTGAATTGAATTGATCTGCTTGCTGATAGAACTCGTGTTTACACTCAGAGGAAAGAAGTAACGGGCAGCGGTGGTCTGTTGGTAAAAGGTGCTGGATCGCTTATCCTAAGATTGGGGGTTCGAGTCCCACTCTCCACAAGCTTGTCACTGTCCCGCCAGTGCACGAACTGGGTTATCAAAGGTGGGCCACGTCTGTCATTGTCTACGGTGAGAGGTTGATGTAAAAAAACCATTCCTGACTTTGGTAAAGAGGAGCTGCAAAGCCGTCAGCGTGTTTCTGTCCCTCGCTAAAGGGTTGTGTCAGGAAGGCCATCCGACCTAAAAACCTCTGCCAAATCAAACATGCCAATCATTAATATAACTTCCATGAAGATCGAGGCAGATGATTTGCTGTGGCGACCCCTGAAGGGAACAGCTGAAAGGAAAAGAAAAATCCTCAGAGAAAAGAAGTGCAGTATCATATCAAGGATCCCGAAGCTCTGAGGCACCAGCACTTATTTCTATTTTCTTTTTTGTGATTATGCTTGACATTCAACATAATCCCTCTCTCTCTCTCTCTCTCTCTCTCTCTCTCTCTCTCTCTGACACACACACTCACACACACACACACACACTCACACACACACACACACACACACACACACACACCCACACACACACACACACACACACACACATATACGTCTTTTTACTAAAATAAAGGGGAAATAACAATGACAACCACAGAACAGGATTAAAAGTTCCTTCCATGGGACCTTTAGAGAAACATTTCAGTGTATCATTTTGGTCAAACTTTCAAGTTCCGTGAACTTAATTAACACATATTAGTGATCATTACTGAATGATATTAATTCCCCAACCTGAGAATTCAGTTTTCTTTTTAGTCCTATCTAACCCTTTCTGACTCAAAATTGTTCTCATCTCATATTGAACTCTAAATTGATAAGCATCTACCCTCTACCATATATCTGTAATAAATACAAATAAAGTCATAAAACTTAACTATTGTTTTTATACAGTACTTTGTATTTTTGCCACAGGCTGTATACAGTGTGACCTAATAGAATTTCATTCACTCATTTTACCTCTTAGTCCTAATTGGGGTAAGGGGGACGCTGGTGACCATCTCAGCCACCTCAGGGTAAGGGCAGAGTACACCCTGAACAGCACACCAGGCCATCACAGAGCAGAAACATGCAGAGCCACATAGCTCAACTTTATGAAAGTCAGCAATGATTCTTTTACATAAACCCCACCAAAGACAGTGAGAGACATGGCCAGCCTTTGATAACCCAATTAGACTGCACTGGGGGGAACAGCAGTGACAACCTATTGACAGTGACCTTGAGGTTCAGTCTCTGACCTTGGGATCAGTGATCCAGCACCTTACCACCAGACAACCACTACCCCAACAACAACAACAATAATCATAGTAATAATGATGTAAAAATGATACTATATATATGATACTAGGTCAGTGTGGCCACCACATTGTAATTACACTATGTTCTTTTTAAAGATAAAAATCATGAAGCTATGATTTATTTAAGATGATTAAAAGAGGTGTTAAATTTTGAATAACAAAGAAAGGCAGTGGAGGCTTGGTGGTTAAGGTGATGGGTTATTAATCTGAAAGTCAGTGGTTCAGTCCCTTCTGTCCCCATAGTTGGGCCCTTGAGAAATGCCCTTAATCCTCAGTTGTTCCCTTCAAGGGGGAAATAATGCAAAAGATAATTGTAAGTAAATTGTTTTGCTCTGGATAAGCTGCTCGGTCGCCAAATGATGTAAATGGAAAAAGGATTGCATAAGATTACAAACATTTTCTGTTTATGCACTAAAGTATAAATATGTAAATTAATCCCAAAATAAATGTAATAATCTCAAATTTGATGTTATGTAATCTTCCACTTAAATATGTGAGATGATCTTAAAGTAAATATTTTCTGGAGTAAAAGTTTTCTTTTACACACAGATGCTCAGTGGTTAAGAAGTGTTCTTTAGCTTCTTATAAATCCAGTTTTTTTTTTTAAATAATATCGAATCATCATGAAAAAAGAGGAGAATCCAACCTTTTATTCAAATGCATTTATTCAGCGGGGAACTAAGATTATGAAATACTGTAATTCTTTTACATCAAATCATGTGAGCCACAATTCTTATCACCACTGATGTTAATACTGTGTACAAACCGCTTATTACCAACAAAACAGAACCGAATCTACTCTTAAGATGTTTCACAAGACAGGAGGATACTGAAAGAGGATTTGGAACTGTTTCCTCTCTGCACAATCTCTCTCAATCATCCAGCAACCTGGTCCTCTCTTGTGCTCTCTCCTCTTCAACTAACTCCACAGGGTTTCAATGGGATTGAGGTCTGGGGACTGACGTGGCCATTGGAGGAGCTCGATTCTGTGTCTGGTGAACCATCTCTGTGTAGATTTGGCCAGATGTTTAGGGTCATTATCTCACTGAAAGACTTCCAGTGACGACCCATCTTCAGCTTTTGGGCAGAGGCTCCCAGGGCCTCTGGGAAACAGGCCACAGCATCACCAATCCTCCCCCAGACTTCACAGTGGGCATGAGGTGCTTCTTTGCATTCTCATCTTTTGTGCTTTGCCAGACCCACTTAGTGTTTATTGCCAAAAATCTCGATCCTGGTCTTATCGGACCGAAGCACATGGTCCCAGGTTAAGTTCCAGTACCGCTTAGCGAACTCCTGATGTTTGTTTTTATGATAGTGAGTGAGAAAAGGCTTTTTCCCTGCATGTCTCTCAAACAGCTTTTTGGCATGTCGATGGTGCCTGATGGTTATTTTGGAAACTTTGTGCCCCATGAGATGCTCCATTTGTTGTGATTCTTTAACACTGACCTTTGGAAAACGTTTAATTTCTGTATATATATATATACACCAACACACATGCAAACACATACACAAACACACACATCCAACGACAAACACACATGTAAACACAAAAACACAGACAAAAAGCACAGAGAAACATTGAGAAACACATACGAGGACACACACACGCACACACATACAGAAACATAAACACACAAACACAGATACACACACAAACACACAGACAAACAAACAAACACAAACACACACATCCACCCCATGTATACACAAACGCAAACACCCCAACCCACCCCCACACACAAACACACACACAAACTCAGACACAGAAAGAAACACAAACACACAAAAACACACCCATACACCTAAAAACACAAACATGCACATATACACAATCTCACACACACACACACACTCAAACATACATACACACACATAAACACAAAGACACACAGAGACACAAACATGTGCACCAACAAACACACACAAACACACACAAACACACACAAACACACACAAACACACACAAATACACACAAACAGAAAAAGAAACAAACAAACACACACACAGAAACAAACAAAAACATAAACAGAGACACACAGACACGTACACACACACACACACAGACACCCAAAGACTGAAACACACCTGGAAACAGACAAAAAACACAAAAACATGTACAAATATAGACACACAAACAAACACAAACACACATATGGACACATATACACACACAAACCAAAACACACACAAACACATGCACAAATACACACATTCATACACAAAGACAAACGTCCCACCCTCCACAAACAAACATGCACACACACACACACACACACACACACACACACACACACACACACACACACACATCCATATAGACACAAACACAAACATTCCTACACACACACACAAACTCAAACACAGAAACACACACACATAACCCCTCTGCCACACACAAACAAGCACAAACACAAACAAGCAAACACAAATACACAAAAACACACATATTCACACAGAATCTCAAACACACATTCACACAAATACAAACAAAAACCCACAGACACACACTAACAGACAAATACACACAAAAAAATACAAAAACAAACATGCACACACCCAAGGACAGAAACACATAAACACAGAGAAACATGTACAAACACACAAACGAGGACACACACACACACACACACACACACACACACACACACACAATACACACCCATACATACACAAACACAAACACCCCAACCCACACCACCACCCCTCCACACACACACAAACACAGACACAGAAAGAAATACACACACACAAACACAAAAAGACACACAAACACCCATACACACAAACACCCCCACACACACAGACAAACGCAAACAAACAGACACAAATACAAACACACACAGATATTAAAATGCATAAACACACACAGACAAACACACCCACACACAAACACACAGAAACACAACACAAACATGGTCATACACACAATCCCACATACACTCAAACATACATACAGACAAACACAAACAGACACACATGCATACACACAAAAACAGAAGCAAACAGGTAAACACAAAAAAAAACCCAGATTCTGGTCCTATTACAACTTAGAACATTGAAACACATCTACCACTGAATTATCTCAAAGCTCTTTTTAATACCCTCTGTGCCCTTTTGCCTTCCCATTATATTGCCTTTATACCTCTCTTGGAGTCACCGCTAGATGTCGCGTGATCACGCTATATCAGGACGACATCATCAAGGAGCCTCCATCTATATACCAACACTATACAGAGAGGGCAGCTATCAGGGCCAGATCTCAAGAGGACGCAATCACAGGTGACCCAACACAAGAAAGTCCACCAGACTGTTCAGTAGACCGAGAAGAGACAGCAGGGTCCGAGCAGAAGAGGAATGCATTGCCAACCGATGAGGAATGTCTCCAGAGCCTTGGAGACGTTGTGATGAGTGGGAGCAACAAGACTTAGATGACTGCGGCAAAGAACCCTGAGAAAAGTCTGTCCAAGGCAGAGCGAGCTAAAGATTCCTCCGGAAAAGGAACAGACTTCACGGGTTTGTCACAGAGAAACTTAGCATCCCGTTCGTCAAGGGCGGCCGGTTCTGCGAGCGTGGCAGTTGAACAAACATCCGGAAGTCCAGAAAGCTTTCCCGAGGGAATGTTCAGGTTGCCGGCCTGCTGAGCTAAACGTGCATCCAGTGGGTCCAGACTACGATGTCGTAAGTCAGGCAGGTGAGGGAGTGAGATATGTTGAGTGTGCTCATCCGGAGTAACTAATGACCTATGGACAGGTGAACATGTCTGCACCTCTGCTGGTGGAGGAGTGGGACATTCGGCCGTGGGAAGCATTGCATACACACAGTCCCTCCCTCGACGCTACAAAAGAGGACGAAGAAACGTCTGTATCAAGGAACTGCGACACGGAAGTGTGATTGTCCAATGAGAACTGTGCCGCCTCCTCATCGAATCCAGCCTGGAACTAGGTCGATGGACATTAAGCAGGCGTACAATCAGTCGAGCGCAGAGTTGAGTGAGCCAGATCCTCCGGTGACTGATCAAAGGGGTAGAGGGCCAGCAGTTCGCAGGTCTGAAAACTGTGCAAAACCGTGACCGTCGGTTCTTCAGGGACACCTCGCAAACCGAGGTTGGGAACTGCCTATGTATGCTGGGCCTGCTGTACCTCTAAGTGCTGACGGTGGATAGTAGGCGCACTTCGTCCCCTCTTTACCAGCAGAGATGCAGAACTTTCCGGCGCAGAGGAAACGACTACAGGGTCGGAGGTTTGAGGACATGGGTCGGCCGTAGTACGCCCATGAACCTGTGG
>CM045743.1:595841-690841 GCA_024760905.1 Plotosus lineatus
GACACACAAACACACAACACACAGAAAAATGTACACACACCAGAAAAACACAAACACAACACACACACACACACACACACACACACACACACACACACACACACACACACACACACACAAACACACAAACACAGACAAACACACAGATACACACACCAACACACACACACCCAAACACACAAGCACACATACACACATCTTTGCATACACATACACACAGAAACACACACTCACACACAGGCACTAACATGGTACACAAACACAAACACACAAACACAAACAAACACACACAAACATACAAACACACAGACACTCAAACACGTAAACACACTCTGAACATATACATGCACACATACACACAAACAGACATGCACAGACACAAACACACAAACAAACACAGTCACACACGAACACAGACATATGTTAGGGGTATGTATATAAATGTGACTGTGTAAACGATGTGTATAATTAGATTCAGAGTGTGCTGTAACTAGTGTCGCATGGTATGATTCAGCTGTAAGCGGGTCTGGAAACTTCAAGATGGACCTGGTTACGCATGCGCCCTGGTGGTGGGTCAGGTGATTTAGAAACTTCAAGAATGGAACTTTCCAGAACTTGGGGGAAGTAATATTAATGACCTGGTGTCGACTGGTTCCAGCCTCTTCCAGTCTCTTCAAGGCTCTCCCAGTCTCTTCGGCGCACAGATCCTCTAAGGAAACTCATCATGGCAGCTCACCTCATCCAAGGTGGATCATGGAAACTTCACCCAAGTTTCGTCTGACTGGGAAGGATATAAGATCCCGCGATGCAACAAAAGTTCAAGTTGGAACTAAAAAAATCATAATCAGGCTCTGCTTGTAGCAGATGAAGTAGCAAACAACACAGGCGAAGACATAAGAATGAATGGGCAGCAATAAGGAAACATCAAAAACAGTCCTTGGAGTCAGAGACAGGAACAGAAAAGAATGGATTAGTGAACCAACATGGGATGCGATAATAGATAAGAAGAACATCAAACAGAAGTTATTACAGGTAAAATCTGGAAGGTTGAAGGAAAGAATCCATGAAGAATGTCTGTCTGTCAAAAAATAAAGAAGTCAAGTCAAAAGCAAGAGCTGACAAAAATAAATTCAAATAAGAACTTTATAATGAAGCAGAGGAAGCTGCACAATGGGGAGACTTGAGCATGCTATACAAGATAAACAAGAAGCTGTGTGGTAAATATCAAAGCAGTAACAAGCCAGTCAAGACCAAGAATGAATAAATTATCACAGCAGGTGACAAACATCTGCAGCGATGGGCCGAACATTTTGAGGAGACTTTAAACAAGGAGACAACTGGAACAGCCCCAAATATCACACCTTTTGGGGGAAAAACTAGATGTCGACATAGAAGATGTAACACTAGATGAGGTTAGGCATGCAATCAGGAAAGCCAGGAGCCGGAAGTCCCCAGGAATTGATTGCATCACAGCAGATTTACTAAAGGCAGATATTGACACCACCGCAAAGATCTTCCTCTCCCTCTTCACAAAGATCTGGAAAAATGAAGAAATCCCTCAGGATTGGGCAAAGGGTCCGATCATAAAAATATCAAAGAAGAGAGATTCAGCAGAATGTGATAATTGGAGAGGTATAACACTGCTGTCCATACTGAGTAAGATATTTTTCAGAGTACTGCTGGACAGAATAAATGAAGCTATCAACACAAAGCTGAGTAAAGAACAGGCAGGATTCAGGAAGAAGAGCGGATGAATAGACTACATATTTACCATACGAAACATCATTGACCAAAGCTTAGACTGGCAAAGATCAGATTGAACTTCATTGACTTCAGAAAGGCCTTTGACAGTATCAACAGAAGCTGCCTCTGGAAAATCCTTGAAGCATATGGACTTCCACCCAAGATAATCACACTCATGAAGGCATTCTACACCAACTATGAATGTTGTGTGATGCACAATGGTAGCCAGACACGATGATTCAAAGTGAATACAGGAGTCAGACAAGGCTGTATCATTTCTCTTCATAACTGCTATAGACTTGTGCATGAGGAGAACACTTGGAAATAACACAACAGGAATAAGATGGTCAATGCAGACATTCCTGGAAGACCTCGATTTTGCAGATGACATCTGCTTCATGTCTAGCAACAAACAACAGATGCAGAGAAAGACAACTAGCCTTGAGAGGACAGTAAAATCCATCGGTCTTGAAATAAATGCCAAGAAGACTAAGATAATGACCATCAATAAGATGGATACAGCACAAATACAAATAGAAGGAAACAACATTGAAGAAGAAGCAAACTTCACATATCTTGTCAGTATAGTCTGTCTTCCTTTCGGCTTTTTCCCTTTTACTCGGGAGTCGCCACAGTGAATCATCTGATTCACATGTTTGATTTGGCAGAGGTTTTTATGTCGGATGCCCTTCCTGTCACAACCCTTTTTAGCAAGGGACAGAAACACCCTGACGACTTTGCAGCTCCTCTTTACGGAAATCAGCAATGGTTCTTTTACATGAACCTCTCACCATAGACATTGACAGACATGGCCCGCCTTTGATAACCCAGTTAGCTACACTGGGGGGACAGTGACAACCTTGTGGAGAGTGGGATTTGAATGAATTTGAATTCAGCAATCCAGTGCCCTATACCACTAGACCACCACTGCCATATCTTGTCAGTATAGTGAGCAAGGATAATGGAACAACAAAAGAGATAGTGGCACGTCTGAACAAGGCAAGAACAGCATTCTGTCAACTTAGATCACTCTGGAAGTCGAGAAGATCACTCATATCGATTCAAGGTCATGCAAACTCCAATACAGATTTTAAACTAAATTCTTAAAATCCAACACACAGTTTTAAGGACATTAACTAAAAAAGTGTGTCATTCTGTGACACTGGTCAAATTTCATGATTCACATTTTTGAACAGAGAGCAGTGGTGGCCTGGTAGTAAAGGGCGCTGCATCGCTGAGCCAAAGGTTGGGAATTCAAGTCCAACTCTCCACAAGGTTGTCAATGTCCTCTCAGTGCAGCTAACTGAGATACACACACCAGCACACAGACACACAAGCACACACAAACACATACACAAACACACACACAAATATATATATACACACACACACACACAAGCATACACAAACATACACACAGACAAATGCACACACACACACAAACACACACACACAAATACACATACTCATACAGACACACATACCCACAAACACACACAAATGAATGCAAAACACACACACTCTCACACACACACACACAACAAACACACACAGACACACACAAATACACATGCACATACATACTCTGAACACACACTCTCTTAACACATGTACGCACACAAACATGTATACACACAAACATGCACACACACACAAACACACACAAACTTGCACAATACACATTCACCCACACACAAACACATACACAAATGCATGCACAACACAAACACACACACGCTGAACACACACACAAACAAACTTACACACGCGCGCACACACACACACACACACACACACCCACACACACACACACACACATACACTTATAAACAGAAACACACACATACATGCACAGACATACACACACCAGCACACAGACACACAAACACTCACACACAGACACATAAACAAACATACACACTGACAAATGCACACACACACACACACAGACAAACACACATACTCATACAGACACACATTCCCACAAACACACACAAATGAATGCACAACAAACACACACTCTCTCTCTCTCTCTCTCTCTCACACACACACACACACACACACACACAAACAGACAAACTTGCACAAACACATATGCACACACATACACACAAACACGCACACACTCAGAACACACAAACACACAATCACACACACACAAATACAGACTCACACACATACACACATCAGCACACATGCACACACACATACAAACACACACACACACACAAACAAATACATGCACAACACTCACACACACTCCAACATGTAAACATACAAACACTCACAAACACACAAACTTGTATACATGCACATAAACACACATGCACACACACAAACACACACTGAATACACACACACTCTGAACACATGCACACCTGCAAACACACACACACTCCGAAAACACAAAAGTACAAACACACAGACGTATACACCCCAGCACACAAACACACACACACACAAATACACACTCAAACACACACGCATAAACATGTACACACACAAATACATGCACAACACACACATACACACACACACACACACACACACACACACACATACGCACACACAGACAAACACACAAACACCTCAAATTTTAATTTTTGTAATGATATACTTTTTAAGATAAACTCATTCGTGTTAAATAATGAATATCTACTGATTTAAACTTACAACAGATCACTCATATTGATTGAAGGTCATGCAAACTCCAATACAGATTTTAAACTAAATTCTTCAAATCCAACACACAGTTTTAAGGACATTAACTAAAAAAGTGTGTCATTTTCTGAAACTGGTCAGATTTAATGATTCACGTTTTGAACTGAGCGCAGTGGTGGCCTGGTGGTAAAGAGTGCTGGATCACTGAGCCAAAGGTTGGAAATTCAAGTCCCACTCACCACAAGGTTGTCACTGTCCACTCAGTGCAACTAACTGGGTTATCAAAGGCTGGCCATGTCTCTCACTGTCGATGGTGAGAAGTTCATGTAAAAAAAAAAAAAACATTGCTGACTTTCGACAAGAGTAGGCTGCATAACGGTCAGCGTGTTTCCACCCTGCAATGGCCTGGTGAGCTTTCCAGGGTGTACTCTGCCCTCGCCTGGAATCGGCTGGGATGGGTGCCAGCCTCCCCGCGACCCTAATTAGGATTAAGCGGGTACAGAAAATAAACTGAACTGAACATTTTGAACGAATATTTTTCAAAACCTATAAATAATTCAAAGAGTAAAACATACCACAGAGACACATGCAACATTCATTCATTCATTTCCTGAACTGCTTAATCCTGATTAGGGTCACGGGGAAGCTGGCGCTCATCTTTGCCGACTCTGGGAGAGGGTGGGGTACATAAAAACATGTGGAGACAAAAATAAAAAGAAGCGCATGATTTCTTTGCCTCACTGAATCTGGCCGCAGAACATCTCATCGATATCATAAACTATAATCTCTCTGAGACAATAAACGGAAAATCTAGCTGAGTGATTCCTTTCTTGAAGAGAACAGCTTCAGTTTGATCTTAAGTGCCTCCGTGGTTTGAATGAGTGATATTCTGTTATAGCGCTGGAGATCAGAAAGCTTCCACCACTACGCTCAGCGGGATTCGGTTCTGGACCACATCAGATGACTGCGACATATACAGCGATATCCCAAATAAAAACATTCCAAAATCTGCCTGCGTCCATTTAATCCGGCTGCAACAATGTTGAGTATTCTAACCAAAAATGTGAAACAAGCAACCATGTGAAGTCAGTGAATGTCAGCAAAATGATTGATAGGAGGTCAAGTTTTCTCAACTGAGGTGAGCTTTTACATGATGTAATTGGACTTTTGGAGACAGGACACATGCAAAAGGGTTAGCTAGGCGATCAGAGCCAGGCACATGTGGGATATGCTTGTTTTGTGACGTGATCCACATGCTGTTTGGATCTCTTGACACATCACTTTCTGTTTGAATGTTGCTTAAAGGATTCTGTGTGTAGTCCTAGTACTGAAGTGTCCAGTGCTTCTGAACCGCCACAGAATTCCTTTTTCCTGATTGGTCACTAATGTTGTAAGGATTGTTAATGGGACCTGGTGAACGTTGGTGAGAACTGATGCAACAGTTAATCTGCTGAGATTAAACCGAACTCTCGCTGCACCCTCTCCCAACCTCAAGCCATGGTTTACCACATGGTCTCCTAGTGGTTTGTCCTCTGCAGACTCCCCCTGTCCCCCTTCTTTTACCTCCTCCTCTTTCCCCCTTCTCCTCCATAGAGTCCTTCTCTCCTTCTCCCTCTGATTGCAGTATTGGCTTCCATTTTGGTTGAAGCCAGGAGACAGGTAAACTCACCAGTGCTTCCACCTGACTGTTGACTTTACGATTAAGCATCTGATTGTCTTGTTGTGTATTTTGGGGGGTTGTGTTTAATGTACAGAAGTGAGTTTAGAGGATTTTTTTTTTTTTTTTGGGTGGGCGGGGTGGTGGTGGTTGAGGCTGAGATTATGTTTATATTTGTGCAGATCCAGGCTGAGGGTCTGGTTTCACTCGCTGTGTGTTAATTTTCATTCTTGCATGTAATCTGTTTTCTGCCTCAATTCTCTATACTGTAATAAATGGATGAGTGCGCCACCTAGTGGATCAAATATAATATTACACCATAAAAGACACTGTTGGTGCAAGCCACATAATTTAATGTGCTTCTAAGTGAATCCAGAAAATGATAATCAAGCTCTTTTCTAAAATGATCAGCTTGCCCTATTCTACTGAGACCGAAAACCAGGGAATATCAAGCACATTTCTATGGAGCTAAAGGGAGTGGCAGTGAAAGGGTTTAATGCTTTTATCATAAAGACTATTAGGATGTAGGGTAGTGGTGGTCTAGTGGTATAGGGTGCTGGATCGCTGATCTTAGGGTTGGGGGTTCGAGTCCCACTCTCCACAAGGTTGCCACTGTCCCCTCCCCAGTGCAGCTAACTGGGTTATCAAAGGCGGGCCATGTCTGTCACTGTCTATGGTGAGAGGCATGTAAAAGAACCATTGCTGACTTTTGTAAAGAGGAGCTACAAAGCTTGACAGTGTTTTTGTCCCTTCCGACGTTTAAAAAAAGCCTATGCCAAATCAAACATGCGATGATTCGCTGTGGCGACCCCTGATAAAGGGAAAAAGCCGAAAGGAAATCTCAAATCTCACTATTGTGGTACCGTCTGTAATCTAATCTAATCGTTTTATGTCCGCTCTGAAGACATGATGACTCGAACTCTATTACTGGAATGTCTCACTGATATCAAACCATGGTTAGCACTGAACCTTTTACATTCTAATGACAGGAAAACTGAGGCCATCATGTTTGGATCGAGTGGTTCTGTATGGACATGGGTCCATTGACCTGAGGGTTAAAATAGACAATCGATTCTTTATATGTAGATGTTAGCCAGGCATCACTTTCACATCTCCCAGCTGCAGCTGACCTCTTCAACATTCTCAGCCTAGTTACACCCCACTACGGACGGCGCTTTTTCTGTTGTAGTCCACAAGCTGCCCCCTCCATTAATGTGGCCTCAACACTTCCAGTTTTTTGGGTTTCTGTACTGTATGTTTTTTATCAGGTAATTTAGGGTGTTTTTATTATGTTCACTTACTGGAAAGCATTTTGATCAACTCTGTCCATACAAAACTTTTCAACTCTTACCAAATGTGTGGATGAACAGCAATAACTGAACTGGTTGTCGTACCTTTCCTCATATGAAATCATCTTCTCTGTTTAAATTATAAAATACCAGAGATTTAATACTGATTAGAAAAGATTGATTGGACATGAGCAGAACAAATGAATTTGTGAATGTCGATAAACAATTTGTTGTTATGAAGTGTTGCAGGGTGCGTGTGTGTGTGTGTGTGTGTGTGTGTTGACCAGATGGAGGAAGCAATGTACATGTATTTTTAAATAGTGTGAATCTAAGTGCTGCTTCTTTTCATCTTTTTCACTATAGACCTCCGTATAATACATTTCTCTCTCTTTCACTGCGCTTTCAATCCACTCGCAGTCCGGGTCATCTGGAACAGATTCGTCCAGTGTGGGGCCAGGGAGCCACAGTGACCGTGGGGAGAAACCCTAATGTTGATTATATCTCTGTCCATTGGTTTGGCTGCAAGAGTGAGGGGGGGCACGAACCAGTGTCTCTCCCCCTTATGCCGGTCCCAAGCCCAGAGAAATGCAGAGGGTTGCGACAGCAAGGGCATCCGGCGTAAAACTTTTGCCAAAATACAAAATGCAAACCAGAAAGTCTAAACTCATACCGGATCGGTTGAGGCCCGGGTTAATAACGACCGCCATCAGTGCTGTCAACCAACAGGGTGCTGATGGAAATTGGACTACTGTTGGTCGAAGACGTCGAAGAAGGAGAGGTGGGAGGCGTGTCCGTAGGCAGAGAGAGAAGAGGAAACGCATGAGTCTAGGACTGAAAGTAGGGACTTTGAATGTTGGAACTATACAAGGAAAAGGGAGAGAGCTGACTGACATGATGCAAAGGAAGAAGGTGGACATACTGTGTGTTCAGGAGACCAGGTGGAAAGGTAGCAAAGCTAAAAGCTTAGGAGCAGGGTTTAAGCTGTTTTATCATGGTGTGGATGGGAAGAGAAATGGAGTAGGAGTCGTCTTGAAGGAGGGGTTTGTCAGGAATGTTCTAGAAGTGAAAAGAGTGTCAGACAGAGTGATGAGTTTCAAGTGAGAAATTGAAGGCATGATGTTCAATGTTGTTAGTGCTTATGCCCCACAGACAGGATGTGAGCTAAAAGAGAAGGAGAGATTCTGGAGTGAGTTAGATGAAGTGATGCAGAATACCCCCAAAGATGAAAGAGTGGTCATTGGGGCAGACTTCAATGGACATGTTGGTGAAGGAAACAGAGGGGATGAGGAAGTGATGGGCAGGTTTGGTATCCAGGACAGGAACACGGAAAGGACAGATGTTGATTGATTTTACAAAAAAGATGGAAATGGCTGTGGTGAATATTTTCTTCAAGAAGAAACAGGAGCATAGGTGACTTATAAAAGCGGAGGTAGGAGCACACAGGTAGACTACATCTTGTGCAGGCGTTGTAATTTGAAGGAAATCAGTGATTGCAAAGTAGTGGTGGGTGAGAGTGTTGCCAAACAGCATAGGATGGTGGTATGCAGGATGACGCTGATGGTGAAGAAGGTGAAGGAGGCAAAGGCAGAGCAGAAAACAAAGTGGTGGAAGTTGAAAAAAGAAGAGTGTCGTGTTGTCTTCAAGGAGGAGTTGAAACAGGCTTTGGGTGGTCAGGAAGTGCTTCCAGATGACTGGACAACCACAGCAAATGTGATCAGGGACACAGGTAGGAGAGTACTTGGTGTGTCCTCTGGAAGGAAAGTAGATAAGGAAACTTGGTGGTGGAATGAGGAAGTGCAGGAGTGTGTACAAAGGAAGAGGTTAGCTAAGAAGAAGTGGGACATTGAGAGGACCGAAGAGAGTAAACAGGAGTACAGGGAGACACAGCATAAGGCAAAAGTAGCAGTGTCTAAGGCCAAACAGAGGGCGTATGATGACTTGTATGCTCGGTTGGAAAGTTAAGAGGGAGAAAATGATCTATACAGGTTGGCACAGCAGAGAGCTAGAGATGGGAAGGATGTGCAGCAAGTTAGATTGATAAAGGACAGAGAGGGAAATGTATTGACTGATGACAGAAGTGTGCAGGGAAGATGGAAAGAGTACTTTGAAGAGCTGATGAATGAGGAAAACGAGAGAGAAAAAAGAGTAGAAGAGGTGACCATTGAGGAGCAGGAAGTAGCAAAGATTAGTAAGGGTGAAGTGAGGAGGGCACTGAAGAGGATGAAAAATGGAAAGGCGGTTGGTCCTGATGACATACCCGTGGAGGTATGGAAGTGTCTAGGAGAGGTAGCAGTAGATTTTCAACAAGGTCGTAGAGAGTGAGCAGATGCCGGAGGAATGGAGGAGAAGTGTGCTGGAGCCCATTTTTAAGAACAAAGAAGACGTGCAGAGTTGTGGCAACTACAGAGAGATAAAGTTGATGAGCCATATGATGAAGTTATGGGAAAGAATAGTGGAAGTTAGACTAAGGGCAGAGGTCAGCATTTTTGAGCAACAGTTTGGCTTCATGCCAAGAAAGAGCACCACAGATGCAGTGTTTGCTTTGAGGATGTTAATAGAGAAGTACAGAGAAGGTCAGAGGGAACTGCACTGTGCCTTCGTGGATCTGGAAAAAGCATATGACCGGGTGCCAAGTGAAGAACTGTGGTATTGCATGAGGAAGTCTGGAGTGGCAGAGAAGTATGTCAGAGTGGTGCAGGACATGTATGAGAGATGTAAGACAGTGGTGAGGAGTGCTGTCGGCATGACCGATGAATTCAAGGTGGAGGTGGGACTGCATTAAGGATCAGCTCTGAGCCCCTTCTTGTTTGCTATGGTGATGGACAGGCTGACAGACGAGGTTAGGCAAGAATCTCCATGGACCATGATATGTTTGCAGATGACATTGTGATCTGTAGTGAGAGCAGAGAACAAGTGGAGGAAAATCTAGAGAGGTGGAGGTATGCCCTGGAAAGGAGACGAATGAAGGTTCGCCTCAGAAAATCAGAATACATGTGTGTGAATGAGAAGGACCCAGGAGGAATGGTGATGTTACAGAGAGCAGAGATAAGGAAGGTGGAGGATTTTAAGTACTTAGGCTCACTAATCCAGAGCAATGGAGAGTGTGGAAAAGAGGTGAAGAAGCTTGTGCAGGCACGCTGGAATGGTTGGAGGAAAGTGTCCAGTGTGATGTGCGATAGGAGAATGTCAGCAAGAATGAAAGGAAACGTGTACAAGACAATGGTGAGACCAGCGATGTTGTATGGCCTAGAAACAGTGGCTCTGAGGAAAAGGCAGGAGGCAGAGCTGGAGGTAGCAGAGATGAAAATGCTGAGGTTCTCTCTGGGAGTAACGAGGATGGATAGGATCAGAAATGAGTACATCAGAGGGACAGCCCATGTAAGATGTTTTGGAGACAAAGTCGGGGAGGCTAGATTGAGATGGTTTGGACATGTACAGAGGAGGGATAGTGAGTATATTGGCAGTAGGATGCTGAGGTTGGAACTACCAGGCAGAAGGCCTAGAGGAAGACCAAAGAAGAGATTTATGGATGTGGTGAAGGAAGACATGAAGGTCATTGGAGTAAGAGAAGAAGATGCAGAGGACAGGGCGAGATGAGGCGGATGGTTTGCTGTGGCGACCCCTGAAGGGAACAGCCGAAAGGAAAAGAAGAAGGATGAAAGAGTTGTCATTGGGGCAGACTTCAATAGACATGTTGGTTCACAACACTTTCATCTCTGGGGGTACTCTGCAGGAAACAGAGGGGACGAGGAAGTGATGGGCAGGTTTGGTGTCCAGGACAGGAACGCAGAAGGACAGATGTTGGTAGATTTTGCAAAAAAGATGGAAATGGCTGTGGTAAATACTTTCTTCCAGAAGAAACAGGAGCATAGGGTGACTTATAAAAGCGGCGGTAGGAGCACACAGGTAGACTACATCTTGTGCAGGCGATGTAATTTGAAGAAAGTCAGTGACTGCAAAGTAGTAGCGGGTGAGAGTGTTGCCAGACAGCATAGGATGATGGTGTGCAGGATGACGCTGATGGTGAGGAAGGTGAAGAAGGCAAAGGCAGAGCAGAAAACAAAGTGGTGGAAGTTGAAAAAAGAAGAGTGTCGTGTTGTCTTCAAGGAGGAGTTGAAACAGGCTTTGGGTGGTCAGGAAGTGCTTCCAGATGACTGGACAACCACAGCAAATGTGATCAGGGACACAGGTAGGAGAGTACTTGGTGTGTCCTCTGGAAGGAAAGTAGATAAGGAAACTTGGTGGTGGAATGAGGAAGTGCAGGAGTGTGTACAAAGGAAGAGGTTAGCTAAGAAGAAGTGGGACATTGAGAGGACCGAAGAGAGTAAACAGGAGTACAGGGAGATACAGTGTAAGGCAAAGGTGGAGGTGTCAAAGGCCAAACAGATGGCGTATGATGACTTGTATGCTCGGTTGGAAAGTAAAGAGGGAGAAAATGATTTCTATAGGTTGGCACAGCAACCATAGGAAGGATGTGCAGCAAGTTAGAGTGATTAAGGACAGGGTGGGAAATGTATTGACTGATGACAGAAGTGTGCTGGGAAGATGAAAAAAGTATGTTGAACAGCTGATGAATGAGGAAAATGAGAGAGAAAGAAAGAGTAGAAGAGGTGACCATCAAGGACCAGGAGGTAGCAAAGTAACGGTGAAGTGAGGAGGGCATTGAGGAGGATGAAGAGTGGAAAGGCAGTAGGTCCTGATGACATACGGGTGAAGGTATGGAAGTGTTTCGGGGATGTAGCAGTAGATTTCCTGACATTCAACAAGGTTTTAGAGAGTGATAGGATGCCAGAGGAATGGAGGAGAAGTGTGATGGTGCACATTTTTAAGCACAAGGGAGATGTGTAGAGTTGTGGCAACTACAGAGGGATAAACTTGATGACCCATACGATAAAGTTATGGGAAAAAATAGTGGAAGCTAGACTAAGGGCAGAGGTCAGCATTTGTGAACAACAGTTTGGTTTCCTGCCAAGAAAGAGCACTACAGATGCAGTGTTTGCCTTGAGGATGTTAATGGAGAAGTACAGAGAAGGTCAGAGGGAGCTGCATTGTGCCTTTGTGGATCTGGAGAAAGCATATGACAGGGTGCCGAGAGAAGAACTGTGGTATTGCATGAGGAAGTCTGGAGTGGCAGAGAAGTATGTTAGAGTGGTGCAGGACATGTATAAGAGAGATGTAAGACAGTGGTGAGGAGTGCTGTCGGTGTGTCAGAAGAGTTCAAGGTGGAGGTAGGACTGCATCAAGGGTCAGCTCTGAGCCCCTTCTTGTTTGCTATGGTGATGGACAGGCTGACAGACGAGGTTAGACAAGATTCCCCAAGGAATATGATGTTTGCAGATGACACTGTAATCTGTAGTGGGAGCAGAAAACAAGTGCAGGAAAATCTAGAGAGGTGGAGGTATGCCCTGGAAAGGAGGGGAATGATGGTTAGCCTCAGTAAAACAGAATACATGTGTGTGAATGACAAGGACCCAAGAGGAATGGTGAGGTTACAGGGAGCAGAGATAAGGAAGGTGGAGGATTTTAAGTACTTAGGCTCAACAATCCAGAGAAGTGGAGAGTGTGGAAAAGAGGTGAAGAAGCGTGTGCAGGCAGGTTGGAATCTTTGGAGAAAAGTGTCCGGTGTGATGTGTGATAGGAAGGTATCGGCGAGAATGAAAGGAAAAGTGTACAAGTCGGTGTTGAGGCCAGCGATGTTGTTTGGTTTAGGAACAGTGGCCCTGTGGAAAAGACAGGAGGCAGAGCTGGAGGTAGCAGAGATGAAAATGTTGAGGTTCTCTTTGGGAGTAATGAGGATGGATAGGATCAGGAATGAGCACATCAGAGGGACAGCACATGTAAGACGTTTTGGAGATAAAGTCAGAGAGGCTTGTTTGAGATGGTTTGGACATGTTCAGAGGAGGGATAGTGAGTATATTGGTAGTAGGATGCTGAGGTTGGAACTACCAGGAAGAAGGCCTAGAGGAAGACCAAAGAGGAGATTTATGGATGTGGTGAAGGAGGACATGAAGGTAGTTGGTATAAGAGAAAAATATACAAAGGATAGGGTGAGATGGAGGCAGATGATTTGCTATGGCGACCCCTGAAGGGAAAAACCGAAAGGAGAAGAAGAAAAAGAAGAAGACTCATTTCACCTGATGAGACATGAATGCAAATGGTATTTTAAAATATGTACTTTTTTTTTTTTTACTGTTTTTCAGTTTTTAATAGTGTACCACTCTTTTTGCAAATGCTTGTCTGGATTTTTTTGGTAATTTTTTCAAACTCCAAACTGACAAAATTTTTTTCCAAATAATAATAATAATAACCTCCTGAATAACGGTTTCATAATATACTACAAGAGAACATTAATTCGTTTATCTTCTGAAGCACCTAATCCTTAGGGTAGCAGGGAGGCTGGTGCCCATCCCAGTCGACCCTGGGCGAGAGTAGACTAAGCCCTGTACAGCATGGCAGAAACACACTGATGACTATGCAGCTCCTCCTGATGAAAGTTAGAAATGGTACTTTTACAGTCGACTCACCACAGACAGTTAGAGACATAGTCGGCCTTTGATAACCCAGTTAGCTGCACATGAGAACATAAGAAAAGCAAAATAAAATGAGAAGTTTATGGTTTAAATGTAGTAATGATCACACATTGTGCATTCTGGCATCTTTTGAAACTTACATATAGACAATAAAATTTGCTCTTTTTTAACTCTGAAAAACAACAAGGCCATACTGAGTCGCTCCCTTCTATTTTTTTGGAAGGTATTTTGTTGAATATCCAGTATTTCAGAATCAGGGAACATGTCAAATCATGTGCTTTTGTCTGCCAAATTGATTCAAGCATTATTCTGAGTTTGTGAGGTGAATAATGTTCATTAGTTTATACTACAGGGAAACCGTGTGATCTGACTGGTCTGCTGTCCTGGAATTCTTAATGGATAATGCATCTAAATCATCTAAACAACAGACACCCATTTGTCATGGTACTTGGAGCAAATGGTAATCACTTTATAGTTTAAAAAGGGAAAATAAAGTGTCGAAATTTTATTTTATTCACTTTTTTTTTAATGATAACACTGAACAGAGCAGACTGATGCTGTTTACTCCACAGGGCTATTAATAAAAACATAGAGATCACCTGACCCACTAATATAGTTAAAATATGTAAATATAAATAATAGAAATCTTGTTTTAATTTGCATTTGATTGTTTCAGAGCTACATATATTAAATCTCGTAAAGAGAAACACTGGAAACAGGATCTCAGGATACAATTATGTACCTCAGGCTCGATGGACTCGTCTCTTCAGTGACATCCATCTCACCTTCAGTGCATAATTGTTAACGATCCTGAGACAAGAAACAAATCAGATCAAACCATTTCCATGTAGTATACAATAGAGATAAATATCCACTGCCGGTGCCTCAGTGATGCAACACAGTAAGGAGGATGGTAAAAGAAATAAAAAGTTCTCCAAAGCTCAGAGTTAAAGAATCACAACAAATGGGAGCGTCTCGGGGTCACAAAGTGTCCAAAACAACCATCAGGCTCTATGAACATTCAAACAAGCTCTTTTTGAGACATGCAGGAAAAAAAACTTTTCTCTCTCACAATTATAAACATAAAAGTCTGGCATTTGGTAAGCGGTTCTGGACTTCAACTGGGATCGTGTGCTTTGGTCAGATGAAACCAAGATAGAGCTTTTTGGCAACAAACACTTTAAGTGGTTTTGGCAGAACACAAAAGATGAGAATGTAGAAAAGCACCTCATGCCCACCGTGAAGTTTGGGGGATGATCAGTAATGCTGTGGACTATTTCTCCTCCAAGGGCCCTGGGAACCTTGTTAGGGTGCATAGCATCATGAACACTTTGAAATACCAGGACATTTAAAATCAAAATCTGGTGGCCTCTGCCCGAAGGCTGAAGAAGGGTAGTCTCTGGGGATTTCAGCAAATTAATGACCCTAAACATGTGGCCAAATCGACAGAAAAAAATGATTCACCAGACACAGAATCAAACTCCTCCCATGACCATGTCAGTTCCCAGTCCTCCAGTGACTTCCAGTGGAGTGAGCTGAAGACGAGAGAGCAGAGAAATGGACCAGGTCGCTGGATGATTTAGAGAGATTTTACAGAGAGGAAACGGTCCAAGGTCCTCTTTCTGTATTCCTCCATCCTGTGAAAAAATATAGGAAAAGATAGGTGCTGTTTTGTTGGTAAAAGGCGGTTGTACACAGCATTAGCAGTACTGAGGTGATTAATACGTATAACCTTATGATAAAAATGTATTAATGTGGGATTTTTTTCCTACTTAATAAATGCACTTGAAGTAAAGATTGGATTTGCTTCTTCTTTCTTTGTGGTCTTATAGTATTTGGGAAAAAACCTGAATTTGTTCGAAGCTAAAGAACACGTCTTATCTATCGGTGCCAATAACTATGGAGAGCAGTGTGTGTGTGTCTGTGTGTGTGTGTGTGTGTGTGTGTGTGTGTTTACCAGATGGAGGAAGCAATGTACATGTATTTTTAAATAGTGTGAATCTAAGTGCTGCTTCTTTTCATCTTTTTCACTATAGACCTCCGTATAATACATTTCTCTCTCTTTCACTGCGCTTTCAATCCACTCGCAGTCCGGGTCATCTGTAACAGATTCGTCCAGTGTGGGGTCACGGAGCCACAGTGACCGTGGGGAGAAACCCTGATGTTGATTATATCTCTGTCCATTGGTTTGGCTGCAATTCTACGTATGAACTTTCACACACAGGGACTCATGATGGTTACTGGACATTTTAATCTCCTTAATTAAGGACTGTAGACTGAGGGGTGGGGGTTAATGATGTACAACAAACATACAGACTGCTTTATCAAGCTGTGTATTAATGCTTAAATTATTTACTGTTTTGACTGTAATTTAAACTTTTGAAATTGTTTTAATTGTTATTAAAATAATGTTGCACTGGAGATTCAAATACTGTACCTGTTTTTATCGTTAAAATTATTGCAAACACATGAGTCTAATATCTTATTAATTATAAGAAGAAAACAACAGAGAATTGATCAGAAGGATATAACTTTGGATTATATGTACGTACTGGATATAACCGGATTCCAAAAAATTTGGGACACTACACAAATTGTGAATAAAAACTGAATGCAATGATGTGGAAGTGCCAAATTTCAATATTTTACTCTGAATAGAACATAGATGACAGGGTCAGAGGTATAAACTGAGAAAATGTATCACTTGAAGGGAAAAATATCTTGATTTTAAATTTCATGGTGTCAACAAATCTCAGAAAAGTTGGGACAGGTAGCAATAAGAGGCTGGAAAGGTCAGTTGCACTTATAATGAACAGCTGGAAGACCAGCTACCACTAATGAGGTCCATTGGCAACATGACTGAGTATAAAACGAGCTTCTCAGAGTGGCAGTGTCTCTCAGAAGTGAAGATGGGTAGAGTTGATGGGTACCAGTTCCCCCAATTTTGAGCAGTGGAACAAAATCAGAAAGATGTTTCCCAGTGAAAAATTGCAGAGTTTGAAATTATCATCTACAGCACGTAACAACATCCAAAGATTCAGAGAATCTGGAACAATCTCTGTGCAAACAGGAATGCTACTGTAAGGGAAATCACAGAATGGTCTCAGCAATATTTCCAGAAATCATTGTTGGTGAACACAATCCACCGTGCCATTCATTGTTGCCAGCTGAAACTCTACAGTACAAAGAAGAAGCCATTTCTAAACAGGACCCAGAAGCACAGGCGTTTTCTCTGGGCCAGGGCTCATTTAAAATGGAGTGTGGCAAAGTGGAAAACTGTTCTGTGATCAGACGAATCACGATTCGAAGTTCTTTATGGAAAACTGGGACGCCATGCCATCCGGATTAAAGAGGACAAGGACAACCCAAGTTGTTATCAGCGCTCAGTTCAGAAGCTACATCTGTGATGGTATGGGGTTGCATGAGCATGTGTAGCATGGGCAGCTCGCACATCTGGAAGGGCACCGTCAATGCAGAAAAATATATTCAGGTTCTAGAACAACATATACTCCCATCCAGACATTGTCTCTTTCAGAGAAGACCTTGCATTTTTCAACATGACAATGCCAGACCCCATGCAGCATTAATTACATCATCATGGCTGCGTAGGAAAAGGATCCGGGTATTGAAATGGCCAGCGTGCAGTTCTGATCTTTCACCCACAGAGAACATTTGGCGCATCATAGAGGAAGGTGTAACAAAGAAGGCCCAAGACAGATGAACTGTTCGAGGCCTGTATTAGACAAGAATGGGACAACATTGCTATTTCTGAACTTGAGAAACTTGTCTCCTCGGCCCCCAGACGTTTGCAGACTGATGAAAGAAGAAGAGGGGACGCCTCACAGTGGTGAAAATGGCCTTGTCCCAACTTTTTTGAGATTTTGATGTTTTGATGTTTTGATGTTGATATCATGAAATTTAAAATCAAGATATTTTTTCTTTAAAATGATACATTTTTTTCAGTTTAATCTTTCGACCCTGTCATCTATGTTCAATTCAAATAAAATATTGACATTTGGCATTTCCACATCATTGCATTCAGTTTTTTATTCGCAATTTGTATAGTGTCACAACTTTTTTGGAATCTGGTTTGTAAATGAACTCAAACGATTTGTGGAGAAAAATCCATTGATTCCCAGTGGTGTACTTTCAGAGAATTCTGGGTAGCCTTCAATACACAGCCTGGTTGAGATAGGCTCCAGCATATGGGTTCCAGTGACCCCAAAGGGATCTGGGGGATCCTTCCCCCAACGACTGGAGGCAAATTAGTGAATGAATATAATTCCTTTGGGAAAATATCCAGAAAGACAAATACATGCACAGCGGTCCAGAGAGATGGAGGTGAGGTTTAAAAGTGTTCCTGATTCATTCACAGCAAAGAAATCGAAAGTCAAAACTATCAGGCCATCGCCAGCGCAAACGGATGACATTCACATGATTTCGACGCCACACAGTGAAGCCCGCAGTTCCATATCGTGGCCTTGTTCGTCCCAAATCGATCGGGAGTGAAGGACAAAAAAAAAAGCTTTGCGCCGCCCGGGAATCGAACCCGGGTCGCAAGAATGGGAATCTTGCATGATACCACTACACCAGCGGCGCTCCGGACCAGCCGCCGTCCGCCACTCTAAATATACTGTACATGCCGGCTCAGCGCGCCGAAAATTCTACTTCCGGTTTCATTATTATTTAACGATCAGATCGAACGAAACCTCTCATTCACTGCTTTTGTGTGATTTACTTGTTGCAGCTGGAAAACATACAGCCTTTGAAAAAATGGATTTGTAACAGAAATCTCGTGCAAAATGGTGTGGACTTCAGAGGCAGCAGGTTGAACTGAGGTAACCCCACTGTCGTCACTGGAGCGTTCATCACGCGCCACCTCAGGAGAGCCAATCAAAGTCCAGGAAATGGCCTCGTCTTGTTGACAACACTGGCAGAACTTCCGGGTGATAATCAGGCCGCGCCGGCGACGAACCACCGGGCGATGAGAGCAGGATTGGGACGTGTGTGCAGCGGCCGGGTGTGTCGGGAATCTTTCTCTGAATCATTCCGATGGTTTATTCACGCGCTTTGTCCCGCGCACAGATTCTTCACGGTGTCTGAAGGTGAGATTTTTCTTTATCTTTAGATGTCGTCTTCTCGCACGCACTGGAATTTTAATTATTTTTCAGTTTCATGCTTTTGAAATGCAGATTGTACTCAAAGACTTCTCAGATTGTTTATGTTAGTGATAACTGTGAGTGTTTCAGTCCGTATCTCATCTACGTGTCAGACATTTCCGGATAGTGTGATCACATCACTCCGTGTTCCTGAATCCGCCAGAGCGTGCACCCTCCCCCCCCAAGTCGGCTGCTCTGAGCCCCCCCCCCAAGTCGGGTGTACGCCGCCCCAAATCGGGTGTTCCAAGCACCTCCCCGAGCCGGGTGTTCCCTTGTGTGTGTTTGTTTTCTTACTTCTGGTACTAATGCTCATTATTTTGTACGTAAATTGTTTATACAATGAGTCACAATTTATTTGATAAACTATAAGTAATTGGACAAAATGATGTTTAATTAATGTGCTACCTGCATTTGCTGTATATAATTTTAAGCAATTGAGCATAAGTTAGATTTTTTTTAATTATCTGCAGTTATTTTACTCATGATTGATCTTAATTAATCAATAGGTTTTCTTTATTTACTTTGACATATATACGTGTGTACAGTGTGTATGTATATGTGTGTTTATATATATATATATACTAGTCCTTCTCAAAAAATGAGCATATTGTGATAAGTTCATTATTTTCTGTAATGTACTGATAAAAATTAAACTTTCATATATTTTAGATTCATTGCAAACCAACTGAAATATTTCAGGTCTTTTATTGTTTTAATGCTGATGATTAATTTGGCATACAGCTCATGAAAACCCCAAATTCCTATCTCAAAAAATTAGCATATGATGTTCAGGTAGTGTAAACGAGCTATTAACCTAATCATCTGAATCAACCAATTAACTCTAAACACCTGCAAAAGATTCCTGAGGCTTTTAAAAACTCCCAGCCTGGTTCATTACTCAAAACCACAATCATGGGTAAGACTGCCGACCTGACTGCTGTCCAGAAGAACATCATTGACACCCTCAAGCAAGAGGGTAAGACACAGAAAGAAATCTCTGAGCGAATAGGCTGTTCCCAGAGTGCTCTATCGAGCCACTTCAGTGGGACGTCTGTGGGAAGGAAAAAGTGTGGCAGAAAACGCTGCACAACCAGAAGAGGTGACCGGACCCTGAGGAAGATTGTGGAGAAGGGCCGATTCCAGACCTTGGGGGTCTTGTGGAAGCAGTGAACTGGGCTACAGGTGCCGCATTCCCCAGGTATTTTGAACCAGAAACCGCAGCAGAAGTACCTGACCTGGGCTCCAGAGAAGCAGCACTGGACTGTTGCTCAGTGGTCCAAAGTACATTTTTCGGATGAAAACAAATTTTGCATGTCATTCAGAAATCGCGGTGCCAGAGTCTGGAGGAAGACTGGGGACAAGGAAATGCCAAAATGCCTGAAGTCCAGTGTCAAGTACCCACAGTCAGTGATGGTCTGGGGTGCCATGTCAGCTGCTGGTGTTGGTCCACTGTGTTTTATCAAGGGCAGGGTCAATGCAGCTAGCTATCAGGAGATTTTGGAGCACTTCATGCTTCCATCTGCTGAAAAGCTTTATGGAGATGAAGATTTCATTTTTCAGCCCGACCTGCACCTGCTCACAGTGCCAAGACCACTGCTAAATGGTTTACTGACCATGGTATTACTGTGCTCAATTGGCCTGCCGACTCTCCTGACCTGAAGCCCATAGAGAATCTGTGGGATATTGTGAAGAGAAAGTTGAGAGACACCAGACCCAACACTGTGGATGATCTTAAGGCCGCTTTCGAAGCATCCTGGGCCTCCGTAACGCCTCAGCAGTGCCACAGGCCGATTGCCTCCATGCCACGCCGCATTGAAGCAGTCATTTCTGCAAAGGGATTCCCGATCAAGTATTGAGTGCAGAACTGAACATAATTATTTGAAGGTTGAATTTTTTTGTATTAAAAACAATTTTTTTTTTTTTTTTTCCCCATAGGTCGAATGAAATTTGCTAATTTTTTAAGATAGGGATTTTGGTTTTTCTTTACTTTTTTTGCCAAAATTATCAATATTTAAACAGTAAAAGGCTTGAACTACTTCAGTTGTGTGTAATGAATCTAAAATATATGAAAGTCTAATGTTTATCAGTACATTACACAAAATAATGAACTTTATCACAATATGCTAATTTTTTTAGAAGGACTAGTGTGTGTGTGTGTGTGTATATATATATATATATGTATGTAGAGGATTTTCTGAGTAGATCCTTCCGTAGGAGAGTGCTCAATACTTTTTGGTAGAGCAAATAACAAAAGGACAGGACAAAGGCTTTCTATTGAAACTCCATTTATCACTACAGATCTGTTTCGAGGGGTGGTGAAACCATCCCCTCTCTTCAGGTGATTATAGAAGAATTCTGTACAGAAGACTCTAGACTCTTCTATACAGAAGATTCTTCTGTAATCACCTGAAGAGAGGGGATGGTTTCACCACCCCTCGAAACAGATCTGTAGTGATAAATGGAGTTTCAATAGAAAGCCTTTGTCCTGTCCTTTTGTTTTTTTATATATGTATGTATGTATATGAGAGAGACATTTTCTTTTCAGCTTTTTTTCCAGGGTCACCACAGCAAATGATTCGCACGTTTGATTTGGCATAGGTTTTTATATACTGTGTGGATATATATATAATATATCGTGGTACAAATGGAAATCGGGTACGATTGCCAATCGTACCGGTACAGATCCCAATTGGGATTTGTACTGGTACGATCGGCAATTGTACCAATGGACCGATGGAAATCTAGAAACAAAGGAACGTTTAACATTCTATGTAAGGAACAACCATGAAACAAGTCAGTACAGTATTATTTACATATTTATATTACGTGTATATATATATATATATAATATAATATACCATAGGTGCATATAATTGTAATTGAGTTGGTACTCACGATGTATCTATTAAGCATTTTAACATATTCGACCTATTTTTATAGTCTATTCTGACATACAGCACTTTTGGGGTGACACTTGGTGAATAGTCGACGCCAGCTTTTCTACATCGACACTTCTCGCTGATGCAGCTTCCCTTGCACGCACATACTGTTGAGTGTGTCGCAGCAGTCGAAGATCTGTTTTGTCTTGCGGCAGTGACCGTTGCAATCTCGTCGAGGCCACTGGGAACTGTCCGAAGGTCTGCTGAATCTTCAGCACTGAAGCGGGTTTGATGATTCCAGAGGCAGCATACAGCTTGTAGAAAACTTTGTTGGATTTTTTGATGACCTCTTTGACCTTGTGAGTGTATTCCTGTGTATTTCACGAGTATTTTAAATGTGTATCTCACGACATGTCATGGTACAAATGGAAATCGGGTATGATTGCCAATCGTACCGGTACAGATCCCGATTGTGATCTGTACTGGTATGATCAGCAATCATACCGATACAGGTCTCAATTGGGATCTGTACCGGTACGATTGGCAATCGTGCCCAATTTCCATCTGTACCACGACATATACAGTACATATATTCTTTTCCTTTCGGCTTTTTCAGTCTTTCAGGGGTCACCACAGCGAATCATCTGATTCTCAAATTTGATTTGGCATAGGTTTTTTGCGTCGGATCGGATGCTCTTCCTGACACAACCCTTTAGCGACGGACAGAAACACGCTGACGGCTTTGCAGCCTACGGCTGACGGCTTTGCAGCCTATATAATATATACACATATATATACAGACACTCCCCAGCTTACGAATGAGTTAGGTTCCAGACGGCCGTTTTTTAGATGAATTTGTTCGTAAATTGTTCTAGGGCGTTCTTTAAAGGGAAACGTATGTTTAAACCTTGTATCAGTAAACTATACGAGTTTGGACTGTATACAATCTCTCTCTCTCTCTGTCTCTTTCTGTCCGAGTTATTACATAACTGACCACGTGGTGTAATGATGCTCTTGAGCTCAGTCTAATTGAAAGCATATTCTCTCTCTCTTTCTCACACACACACAGACAACACTACAACTGGACAATTAAACTGATCAGCTTTCGTGTTTAAACTCCTGGTTTCTCTCAAACACAGCACAGCGCATCTGATCAGATTTACGGGAGTATTTGGCGGAAGTTCAGAAGTGTATCGTTCTAGTGTACCTCAGGAGAATGTTTAATCATATTTCATGCTTATATTTATGATATATCTTTCTATAGATTTTATTCCATTTCTATTATAACTTGTTTTTCAATTTCATTTCACTTTCACTCTCGACCTCAGACCGGCTGTTTGTATTTTCGGATGTTCATAAAACAAATGTTCGTAAGTGGGAGAGCGTCTGTGTGTGTGCGTAAGCATGTATACAGTGCTGTGCAGAAGTTTTTGCTCCCTGACCAATTTGACATTTTTTTGCACGTTTGTCACTGTCATCCATTTCAGATCAAGCAAACCTAAATATTATATAAAGATAAAACATAAGTAAACACAAAATTCAGTTGTCAGTGCCAATTGCATTTATTAAAGGGAAAAATCATCTGAACCTACAAGGGCCCATGTGAAAAAGTAATTGCCCCTTAAACCTAATAGCTGGTTGAACCACCTGTCTGCAGCAATAACTACAGTCAAGCATTTGCGATAAGAAGCGATGAGTCTTTCACATCACTGTGATGGGATTTTGGGAAGATCAACCAGATTGGATGGTTTTTGGCATGAACAGCCTTTTAAGGTCATGCCACAGCATCTCAATAGGGTTCAGGTCTGGACTTTGACGAGACCACTACAAAATCCTCATTTTGTTCTTTTTTTTAGAAATTCAGAAGTGGACTTGCTGGTGTGCTTCAGATCGTTGTCTTGCTGCTGAACCCAGGTGTGCTTTAGCTTGAGGTTTCGAATTGATGGCTGAACTTTCTTCGTCAGGATTTCTTGGTAGCGAGCAGAATTCATGACTCCATTAATCAGTGACAAGTCGCCAAGGTCCTGAGGCAGCAAAGCAGGCCCATGTCATCGCACTTCCACCACCATGTTTTACTATTGGCACAATGTTCTTTTTATCAAATGTAGTGTTGCTTTTGTGCCAGATGTAACGGGATTAATTTCTCACAAAAAGTTCAGCTTTAGTTTCATCAGTACGGAGGACATTATCCCAAACGCTTTGGGGGTGATCAAAATGATTCTTGGCAAAAGTGAGTTGTGCCTTGATTTTTTTTTTTTTTTGGGTCAACAATGGCTTTCGCGTCAGAAGTCTTCCATGCATGCCATTTTTGCCTCGTGTCTTTCTGATGGTGGAGTCATGTACATTGACATTAACTGAGGCAAGTGGGGATTGTAGTTGTTTAGAAGTGGTTTTTGGATCCTTTGTGACTTCTCCAGTTAGTCTGTGCCCTGCTCTTCGAGTAATTTTGGTAAGTCGACCACTCCTGGGAAGGGTCACCACTGTGCCATGCCTTCTCCATTCATAGATAATGGCTCTGACAGTGGTCTGCTGGAGTCCCAAAGATTTACCAATGACTTTGTATCCTTTCCCAGACTGAGACATCTCAATAATCTTCTTTCTTGTTTGCTCTTGAAGCTCACTGGATCGCGGCATGATGTGTGTTCAGTATGGCCCACCTCACCTTGTCAGGTTTTATGTTCGGGATCTCCTGATTAGAAATGTTTGGCAGTGATCAGGCCTGGGTGTGGTCATGAAATTGAACTCAGTTCCCCCCAATAATAGGATTAATCACAATTACCTCATCTTTTTAACAAAGGTGCAATTACTTTTTCACAGAGGTTCATATAGGTTTGGATATGATTTTTCTCTGAACAAATATCACAACATGAAAACTGCATGGGTTATCTTTGTGTAATGTTTAAATTTGTTTGATGATCTGAAAAAGTTAGTGTGACAAAGATGTAAAAAAAATAAAAAAAAGTGTGTATATGTGTATATATATATATTATATATATTATTTATTTTATATATATTATTATTTATTTTATATATATATATATATATATATATATATATATATATATATATATATATATATATATATATATATATATATAATTATTTAGTGTGTATAAAGTCCCCATACTTTTCCTTATGGCTGTTCCCTGAAACATTTTCCCAGAAGTAAAATCGAGCCAATTAACACGACTGTCAACTTTAGCACATGAGACCAAAGAAGAGATTTATGGATGTGGTGAAGGAAGACATGAAGGTCGTTGGAGTCAAAAAAGAAGATGCAGAGGACAGGGTGAGATGGAGGCGGATGATTTGCTGTGGCGACCCCTGAAGGGAGCAGCCGAAAGGAAAAGAAGTCAACTTTAGCACATGGCACGTTGAACAGATCAACACGAACATAAACAAAAGCACATGTCCAGGAACGTCATTAAATTTATGTAGTTGGTGAGCAGGAGAATCGGGTGAAAAATACTCATCATTTTCTAATCTGGCTCATCGCTCCATTCATTTAGGGCATCCCATAGTTTTGCTGTATCAGTTTCTAATGGTTCATCGGTTGTTGGACGTTTACCAAGAGAACACCGCAAAATATTTTCCTGTTTTTTTTAAAGCACATTGGAACAATCAAACGTATTGTTACTGATGAACATTATAGACATTCCCCAGTGGCAAAGGTCTTGAAATACCATGTAAACTCACTTTTACAGGCAGTGCCTCATTTTACGGTTACAGAGACTGATCAAATGAAATTGGTAAGTTTGATCTACCATTTTGCTCGCTGTATACATGTGGTTATTAGACGTAAGATCAAAACCTTGGGGGACAATTATTGGAGCAGTGTGCTTATTAGGTCGAATACGGAAAATATATACACACACACAGTGGTACCTCACCTTACGAAATTAATCCATTGCAGAGCCTTTTTCGTTTCGTTTCCTTTTACATGTAAAGCGCGTGATTCGTTCCAAGGCCCCTCAATACTACCCTTTAAAAATTATAAAAGCATACCTTTTTAAGGTACTTACTTCGTGTTGACCATGTCGTCTTAGCAGAGTTATAATCGTACAAATGTTTATGCAAGGTGAAAAGCCTGAACCAAAAAATAGTTGCAATGAGCACACTCGAAAAACTCATGAACAAGCTGCTGCTGCTCAAGGGAGCTGCGTCATTCCTCTGAGCCAATGGGAGGCCAGCGGGGCGGCATGTTGGAAGATAGTCAATGGGGGAGCAGCTCGTGCATTGTTTGAATGGTGTGTTTGGTGCATTTCGTAAGGAGAACTTGTTTCGTACACAGAGACAAAAACATTTTGGAAATGTTTTTCGTAAACAGGATTTTTCGTTTGCTGGGACTATCGTAAGGTGAGATACCACTGTATGTTAAGGATATTTTGAAATTTTCTATATATTTTTTTGGTTTTGTGAATTGGCTTTAATTTCAGTTTTTTATTGACGAACATCCTTAACTTTTTTGTTGTTGTGTGTGTGTGTATGTGTGTGTGTATGTGTATATATATATATATATATATATATATATATATATATATATATATACACCAATAAAAGGACAGGACAAAGACTTTCTATTGAAACTCCATTTATCACTACATATCTGTTTCGAGGGGTGGTGAAACCATCCTCTCTCTTCAGGTGATTATAGAAGATTCTTCTAGATAGAGGATTCTTCTATAGTCACCTGAAGAGAGAGGATGGTTTCACCACCCCTCGAAACAGATATGTAGTGATAAATGGAGTTTCAATAGAAAGTCTTTGTCCTGTCCTTTTATTTTTATTGTTATTTGCTCTACCAAAAAAGTATTGAGCACTCTCCTACGGAAGGATCTACTCAGAAAATCCTATATAAAAAATACAATACATACAGTAATCCCCCGCCACTTCACGTTTCCTACTTCGTGTCCCCGCAATATTGTGGGATTTCCCATCAGGAAATTAAAGAGAGAGAGATTATTCAAAATTCATGTGCACTACATTCAACTACACTACCCAACATGCTCTGTTCTCCTGCTTGACTTGAGTGTTCTCTGAATGGCTGTGAATCCAGCAAGCTGATTGGTCGAGATTGTATTTCCCAGCATCCAACACACCTAGCCTCCCTCATGAAGAGGAATATAACTTTTTTATTGAGCTCAGGGAAAGCAATGGAGTGTGAAAAAATTCGTGTTCACTGTAGTGGTGAGGGGGAAAAACAAAATCCAAAATCACTGGGAGAGTATAACACGGAAACTGGTCAAGCACGGAGCTATTTATAGCACGCTGATATGCTGAGTGGCTTCAGGTACGCTTTCTGGATTTCGCCTGTGAGTAATAGCCAGCTCCTCACCAACGCATGCAGTTGGAGAGCGGGAGAGAGAGTTAAACGCCTTTGAGTTTGGACACAAACATGATATGTACTAAAGCAAAGGCTCTGGAGGTGCTGAGCAACCCCAAACCAAGCACCAGTGCTGCCAGTGATTCTCTCTTTCTCTCTCGACATGGCCATGGATTTGTTATTTATAAGGTTTCTTGTACAGTATTTATATTTATTGTCATTATAAGCTGTATAATTTATTTATATATTACACGTTGCCTGTATGACATTAACATGCAGAGAACACTTTTAACATTAAAATATATAGATGGGTGCGTGTCCTTAAGAAGTGGCAGAAGTCATTTCACAGTTTATTGCATTTCGTGGGGGGGGGCTGGTCCCTAATAATCACTAAATAAGGGCGATTACTAATATATTTATTATATATACACACATTATATATATGTGTGTGTGTGTGTATATTCAGTGCATATATAATGTGCATATATTCAGTTCATTTTCTGTAATCGCTTAATCCTAATTAAGGTAACGGGGAGGCTGACGCCCGTTCCAGCCGACTCCAGTCGAGGGCAGAGTACACCCGCGACAGCTTGCCAGGCCATCGCAGGGCGGAAACACACTGACAGATTTACAGCCTACTCTTGTCGAAAGTCAGCAATGGTTCTTTTACATGCCTCACACCATAGACAGTGAGAGACATGGCCGGCCTTTGATAACCCAGTTAGCTGGACTGGGGGGGGCAGTGACAACCTTGTGGAGAGTGGGACTCAAACCCCCAACCTTTTGGATCAGAGATCCAGCGCCCTATACCACTAGACCACCCTGTTATATGTATGTACTGTATGTGTACAGTCGGCCCTCAACATTCGTGGGGGTTCGGTTCCGAACCCCCTCACGAATCGAGATAATCCGCGAGTTCTGTACCTGGAAGTAAAACCCCATGTATCACGTCACATGCGCGAATGAGCAGCCGGAAGTAAAATACGATGTATCTATCACATGTACCAAAATATGCTTCTTAAACACATTCCATAGACAGTCTTACTCATTGAACTTGGAGTGACGTCTCCAAGATGGCGCTGCCTAGAGGGCGACGTTGTGGAGTTCTCGGAGTCAAATTGTTTCTTTGTTCGTTTTAATTTGTTTTATTTGTTTGTTCATGTTTTGCACTATGCTCGTCTATGATCGGTCGACCCGACTACAGCTATAAACTTAAAGCTATAAGCTTCAGCTTCGGGCAACTAAGCACGCAACAACTTCTATCTTAAGCTTCTATGCTATGGCAGCTCAATGCTAACGGTTAGCTAGCGGTTACTGGCTAAGCCCAGGCGGTGTTCTCAGAGGCTTGGTTAGCACTTCCAACCATATGACTTGAAAATGTTCAGATAAGATACAGCTTTATTAATCTCACAAAATTCACTGTTACAGGCTCTTGAGGTACCATCAGTAGTGGGTGCAAAAATAGATACATATGCAAACATACACACATACATATATATTATATAAGTAAATAAATAAATAGATACATAAATAGTATAAATTAATAAAGAATAAAATAAAGAAAAGAATGGAACTTGTTTGCAGTCCCTGCGAAACAAGATGGACGAGCTTCATGCTCAGATTGCAGCGCAGAAGGATCTACTAGACCAGGGGTGCTCAATCCTGCTCCTGGAGATCTACCTTCCATAAGACATTCGCTCCAACCCTAATCATGCCCACCTAAGCATCCAATCATCTAATCAAGACCTGACAGGAACTTACATGTCACATGGGCCACATTAGGGTTGGAGATAAAGTCATCTGGAAGGTAGATCTCCAGGAGCAGGATTGAGCACCCCTGTACTAGACTGTGTTTCTGTGAAACATGGCTCTAGGAGAGTACACCCAATGAGGCGATTGCTTCAGCTGGCTACACGGCCTTCATCCCCTGCAATCCCAAGTGCCGGAGTCATCGTTTGGCCCCTTCCCACATGGGCTTCTTGTCCGCTGGGGTGCGGCTCACATTGAGCTGCCTACCATAGCATATTAGCTCTGCTAGCCGCATCCCGGCTAACAAGCCCAGTTGAGCATGCTTAATTATACATGCCCGAAGATACTTCGATCTTATCGCTGGAGTAGAGTCGACCGGTCATAGACGAGCATAGAGCAAAACTTGAACAAACAAAACAACAAATAAAAGAAACAGAAACAATTATGACTCTGAGAACTCCGCGACGTTGCCCTCTGGGCAGCGCCACCTTGGAGACGTCACTCCAACTTCAATGTAAAAGGACATGAAGAGTACTGTAATAAAGTTTATCCTTTTTTTCCTTGTCATTTGTTAAACATGCGACAGAACATAAAATTTCACGCGTAAACATGAACTTGGGTACTGTACTGGAATAATAATTGAAAAAGAATTTAATACAACAGTTCAGAGAAAACAGTCGTTTCTCAGGACAAAGTCTTATTTCTTCAGAAGAGACAGCCAGCGTTTTCTATCGCTTAGCCAGAGAACACGCACAGTGTTCGAGTGGTATCATAGAGCTTAACTGGTAATTAAAACACACACAAAAACGAGGCTCATTGACAACTTGTGCACGGATGAGGAAAAAGGGGTGGGACATCAGCTCAACCAATCAGGAGAAAGGAGGACAGCCATTGGCTGAATTTGAATCACGTGCCGGTTGCTCAGCAGTCAGCAAATACTCAAACCGTGGTTGCAAAACCGCGAATAGACAAGGACCTAGTGTCTGTCTTCCTTTCGGCTTTTCCCCCTTTTACTCGGGAGTCGCCACAGCGAATCATCTGATTCGCACGTTTGATTTGGCAGAGGTTTTACTTCGGATGCCCTTCCTGTCACAACCCTTTTTATCAAGGGACAGAAACACACTGACGGCTTTGCAGCCTACTCTTTACGAAAGTCAGCAATGGTTCTTTTACATGCCTCTCACCATAGACAGTGACAGACATGGCCCGCCTTTGATAACCCAGTTAGCTAGTGTATATGTATAGTATAGGTGTGTATATATAGGTATGTGTGCAGATATGTATGTATGTATGTGTATATATGCTAGTCCTTCTCAAAAAATGAGCATATTGTGATGAAGTTCATTATTTTCTGTAATGTACTGATAAAAATTAAACTTTCATATATTTTAGATTCATTGCACCCCAACTGAAATATTTCAAGTCTTTTATTGTTTCAATACTGATGATTTTGGCATACAGCTCATGAAAACCAAAAATCCCTATCTCAAAAAAATTAGCATCTTTCATCCGACCAATAAAAAGTGTTTTTAATACAAAAAAAAGTCAACCTTCAAATAATTATGTTGAGTTATGCACTCAATACTTGGTCGGGAATCCTTTTTCAGAAATGACTGCTTCAATGTGGCGTGGCATGGAGGCAATCAGCCTGTGGCACTGCTGAGGTGTTACGGGGGTCCAGGATGCTTCGATAGTGGCCTTAAGCTCATCCACAGTGTTGAGTCTGGTGTGTCTCAACTTTCTCTTCACAATATCCCACAGATTCTCTCTGGAGGTCAGGACAGTTGGCAGGCTAATTGAGCACAGTAATACCATGGCCAGTAAACTATTTACCAGTGGTTTTGGCACTGTGAGCAGGTGCCAGGTCGTGCTGAAAAATGAAATCTTCATCTCCATAAAGCTTCTCAACAGATGGAAGCATGAAGTGCTCCAAAATCTCCTGATAGCTAGCTGCATTGACCCTGCCCTTGATAAAACACAGTGGACCAACACCAGCAGCAGACATGCCACCCCAGACCATCACTGACTGTGGGTACTTGACACAGGACTTCAGGCATTTTGGCATTTCCTTCCCCCAGTCTTCCGAATGACATGCAAAATTTGCTTTCATCCGAAAAAACTACTTTGGACCACTGAGCAACAGTCCAGTGCTGCTTCTCTGAAACAGAAACAGTGGCAGAAGCACCTGACCTGGGCTACAAAGTGGCCTGACCTGGGGAATGCGGCACCTGTAGCCCAGTCCACTGCTTCCACAGGTTCCCCAAGGTCTGGAATCGGCCCTTCTCCACAATCTTCCTCAGGGTCCGGTCACCTCTTCTGGTTGTGCAGCGTTTTCTGCCACACTTTTTCCTTCCCACAGACGTCCCACTGAGGTGGCTTGATCCAGCACTCTGGGAACAGCCTATTCGCTCAGAGATTTCTTTCTGTGTCTTACCCTCTTGCTTGAGGGTGTCAATGATGGCCTTCTGGACAGCAGTCAGGTCGGCAGTCTTACCCATGATTGCGGTTTTGAGTAATGAACCAGGCTGGGAGTTTTTAAAAGCCTCAGGATTCTTTTGCAGTTGTTTAGAGTTAATTGGTTGATTCAGATGATTAGGTCAATAGCTCGTTTAGAGTACCTTTTCATGATATGCTAATTTTTTGAGAGAGGAATTTTGGGTTTTCATGAGCTGTATGCCAAAATCATCAGTATTAAAACAATAAAAGACCTGAAATATTTCAGTTTGTGTCCAATGAATCTAAAATATATGAAAGTTTAATTTTTATCAGTACATTACAGAAAATAATGAACTTTATCACAATATGTTAATTTTTTGAGAAGGACTAGTATCTTCTTTTCCTTTCGGCTTTTCCCTTCAGGGAACGCCACAGCAAACCATCCGCCTCCATCTCACCCTATCCTCTGTATCTTCTACTCTTACTCCAACTACCTTCATGTCCTCCTTCACCACATCCATAAATGTTCTGTTTGGTCTTGCTCTCGGCCTTCTGCCTGGTAGTTCCAACCTCAGCATCCTACTACCAATATACTCACTGTCCCTCCTCTGTACATGTCCAAACCATCTCAATCGAGCCTCTCTGACTTTGTGTCCAAAACCTCAAACATCTGCTGTCCCTCTAATGTGCTCATTCGTGATCCTATCCATCCTCATTACTCCCAAAGAGAACCTCAACATTTTCATCTCTGCTATCTCCAGCTCTGCCTCCTGTCTTTTCCCCAGCGCCACTGTTTCTAAACCATACAACATCGCTGGCTTCATCACCGACTTGTCCACTTTTCCTTTCATTCTCGCCGATACCTTCCTATCACACTGGATATTTTTCTCCTATGATTCCAACCTGCCTGCACACGCTTCTTCACCTCTTTTCCACACTCTCCATTGCTCTGGATTGTCGAGCCTAAGTACAATACATGTACAATACAGTACAATACATGTGTGTGAAAAACAAGTACCCAAGAGGAGTGGTGAGGTTACAAGGAGCAGAGATAAGGAAGGTGGAGACCTTCCTTATCTCTGCTCCTTGTAACCTCACCGCTCCTCTTGGGTACTTGTTTTTCACACACATGTATTGTCTTACTGAGGCTAACATTCATTCTTCTCCTTTTCAGGGTATATCTCCACCTCTCTAGATTTTCCTGCACTTGTTCTCTGATCGCACGACAGATCACAATGTTATCTGCAAACATCACAGTCCATGGAGATTCTTGTCTAACCTCGTCTGTCAGCCTGTCCATCACCATAGCAAACAAGAAGGGGCTAAGAGCTGACCCTTGATGCAGTCCCACCTCCACCTTGAACTCTTCTGTCACATCGACAAGCACACCTCACCACTGTCTTACATCTCTCATACATGTCCTGCACCACTCTAACATACTTCTCTGCCACTCTGGACTTTCTCATGCAATACCACAGTTCCTCTCTTGGCACCCTGTCATATGCTTTCTCCAGATCCAGGATCACAAATGCTGACCTCTGCCCTCAGTCTAGCTTCCACTATTCTTTCCCATAACTTCATCGTATGTATCATAATTTTTATCCTTCTGTAGTTGCCACAACTCTGCACATCTCCCTTGTTTTTATAAACGGGCACAAACACACTTTTCCTCCATTCTTCCGGCATCTTCTCACTCTCTAAGACCTTGTTGAATGTTCTTGTCAGGAAATCTACTGCTACCTCTCCTAGACACTTCCATACCTCCACCGGTCTGTCATCAGGACCAACTGCCTTTCCACTCTTCATCCTCTTCAATGCCCTCCTCACTTCATCACCCTTAGTAATCTTTGCTTCCTGGTCCTCAACAGTCACCTCTTCTACTCTTCTTTTTTTTTCCCCCCTCCCTCTCATTTTCCTCATTCATCAGCTCTTCAAAGTACTATTTCCCTCTTCCAGGCACACTTCTGTCATCAGTCAATACATTTCCCTCTCTGTCCTTAATCACTCTAATTTGCTGCACAGCCTTCCCATCTCTATTTCTCTGCTGTGCCAACCTGTATAAATCATTTTCTCCCTCCTTACTGTCCAACCTATCATACAAGTCATCATACGCCCTCTGTTTGGCCTTTGACACCTCCACCTTCGCCTTATGCTGTGTCTCCCTGGACTCCTGTTTACTCTCTTCGGTCCTCTCTATGTCCCACTTCTTCTTGGCTAACCTCTATTTTTGTACACACTCCTGCACTTCCTCATTCCACCACCAAGTCTCCTTATCTACTTTCCTTCCAGAGGACACACCTAGTATTCTCCTACCTGTCTCCCTGATCACATTAGTTGTAGTTGTCCAGTCATCTGGAAGCACTTCCTGACCACCCAAAGCCTGTTTCAACTCCTCCTTGAAGACAACTTGACACACTTCCTTTTTCAGCTTCCACCACTTTGTCTTCTGCTCTGTCTTTGCCTTCTTCACCTTCCTCACCATCAGCGTCATCCTGCACACCATTATCCTGTGTTGTTTGGCAACACTCTCACCCCTACTACTTTGCAGTCACTGACTTCAAATTACACCGTCTGCACAAAATGTAGTCTACCTGTGTTCTTCTACTTCCACTTTTATAAGTCACCCTATGCTTGCTGCCCCTGCCTGAATCGCCACCTTATCGTGGTGGAGGGGTTTGCGTGACCTAATGATCCTAGGAGCTATGTTGTCGGGGGGCATAAAGCCCCTGGTAGGGTCACCCAAGGCAAACAGGTCCTGGGTGAAGGTCCAGGCAAAGTGCGATTCAGAAGACCCCGATGCCATCTCGGAGTAAACATTTGAAGCAGTCTTCCTTGCCCGGACACGGGTCACTGGGGTTCCCTCCTGGAGCCAGGCCCAGGGGAGGGGCTCGAAGGCGAGCGCCTGGTGGTCGGGCTTATGCCCATGGAGCCTGGCCGGGCCTAGCCCGAAAAGGAGACATGGGTCCGCCCTCCCTTGGACCCACCACCCGTGGGAAGAGTTTTAGGGGTCGGGTGCAATGTGAGTTGGGTGGCAGCCAAAGGCATGGGTTCTGTCGGACCGATCCTCGGCTACTTACTCTGACCCTTGGGATATGGAATGTCACCTCTCTGGCGGAAAAGGAGCCTGATTTGGTGCATGAGGTGGAGAGATACCGACTAGATATAGTCGGGCTCACCTCAACGCATAGCTTGGGCCCTGGAACCATCCATCTCGAAAGAGGCTGGACCTTCTTCTATTCTGGAGTTGCTCATGGGGAGAGGCAGCGAGCCGGTGTGGGTATTCTTGTTGCCCCCCATCTCGGTGCCCAAATGTTGGGGTTCTCCTCGGTTGACGAAAGGGTAGCTTCCCTCCGTCTTCGGGTGGGGGGACAGGTCCTGACTGTTATTTGTGCTTATGCACCAAATGACAGTTCAGAGTACCCACCCTTTTTGGCATCTTTGGGGGGAGGGGGGTGTTGGAGAACGCTCCCTTGGGAGACTCACTCGTTGTCTTGGGAGACTTCAACGCCCATGTGGGCAACGATAGTGTGACCTGGAAGGGTATGATCGGTAGTTACGGCCTCTCCAGTCTGAATCCGAATGGTGTTTCGTTGTTGGACTTCTGTGCTCGTCATAGTTTGTCTATCACGAACACCATGTTCGAACATAAGGGTGTCCATAAGTGCACTTGGCACCAGGACACCCTAGGTTGCAGTTTGATGATTGACTTTGTAGGAGTTCGGTGAGGGCCTAGAGAGTGATTATCGGTTGGCCTCAAAAAGGTTCTGGACCACCATCCGACGCTTCAGGAGGGGGAAGCAGTTCTTCACAAACACTGTTTACAGTGGAGGTGGGGAGCTGCTTACCTTGACTGGGGATGTCGTCGAGAGGTGGAGGGAATACTTTGAGGACCTCCTCAATTCCACCAACACGTCCTCCGTGGAAGAGGAAGACCCAGGGAGTTCGGGTGAGGGTCCGCCCATCACTGGAGTGGAGGTCACTGAGGTTGTCAAAAAGCTCCTTGGTGGTCGAGCTCCGGGGTTGGACGAGATCCGCCCGGAATATCTCGGGGCTCTGGATGTTGCAGAGACGTGTCAACCAAGGCAACATCGCGACATCATCGCAACAACACCGACAATCACGCGACAACATCCCGTGGACATCAGGGGCTGTACTTCTGGATTGGCAAACTGGGGTGGTTGTCCCAATTTTTAAGAAGGGGGACCGGAGGGTGTGTTCCAATTATCGGGGAATTACACTCCTCAGCCTACCTGGGGAAAGTCTATGCAGGGGTACTAGAGAGGAGGATCTGACCGATAGTCGAACCTCGGATTCAGGAGGAACAATGTGGTTTTCATCCTGGCCGTAGCACTCTTGACCAACTCTATACGCTTCACAGGATTCTGGAAGGGGCATGGGAGTTTGCCCAATCTGTCCACATGTGCTTTGTGGATTTGGAGAAGGCTTTCGACCGTGTCCGTCAAACGATCTTGTGGGGCATGCTCCGAGAGTACGTTGTTCCGGACCCGTTGCTACGAGCTATTCGGTCGCTGTATCACCGGAGCCAGAGTTTGGTCCATATTGGTAACAGCAGGTCGGATTCGTTTCTAGTGGGAGTTGGAGTCCGCCAAGGCTGTCCTTTGTCACCGATTCTGTTCATAATTTTTATGGACAGAATTTCTAGGCGCATTCGAGGCGATGAGGGGTTCTGGTTCGGTGGCCATCGGATATCGTCTCTGCTTTTTGCGGATGATGTCCTTTTGGCTTCATCAAGTCGGGACCTCTAGCTCTCATTGGAGCGATTCACAGCCGAGTGCGAAGCAGCCGGGATGAAGATCAGTACCTCCAAGTCCGAGGCCATGGTTCTCAGTCGGACAATGGTGGAATGCACCCTCCGGGTCGGGAATGAGGTCCTGCCCCAAGTGGAGGAGTTTAAGTATCTTGGGGTCTTGTTTACGAGTGAGGGAAGGATGGAGCGATAGATCGACAGACAGATCGCTGCAGCCTCTGCTGTTAAGCAGTGCCTGTACCAGTCCATCGTGGTGAAGAAGGAGCTGAGCCGCAAGGCGAAGCTCTCAATTTACCAGTCGATCTACGTTCCAACCCTCACCTATGGTCACGAGCTTTGGGTAATGACCGAAAGAACAAGATCATAGATACAAGTGGCTGAAATGAGCTTCCTTCACCGGGTGGCGGGGTTCTCCCTTAGAGATAAGGTGAGACACTCCACCATCCGGGGAGAGCTCGGAATAGATCCGCTGCTCCTCTGCATTGAGAGGGGCCAGTTGAGGTGGCTCGGGCATCTGGTCAGAATGCCCCCCGGACGCCTCCCTGGTGTGGTGTTTCGGGCATGTCCAACCAGGAAGAGACCCCGGGGTCGACCTAGAACACGCTGGAGGGACTATGTCTCTCGGCTTGTCTGGGACCGCCTCGGTGCCCCCCCGGGAGAGTTGGAGGAAGTGGCTCGGGAGAGGGACGTCTGGACCTCTTTGCTTAGGTTGCTGCCCCCGCGATCCGACCCTGGACTAAGCGGAAGATGATGATGATATCAACATCTGTCCTTCTGTGTTCCTGTCCTGGATACCAAACCTGCCCATCACTTCTTCGTCCCCTCTTTTGCCTGCACCAACGTGTCCATTGAAGTCTGAACCAATGACCACTCTTTCACCTCTGGGGGTACTCTGCATCACTTTCTCGAACTCACTCCAGAATCTCTCCTTCTCTTCTAACTCACATCCTGCCTGTGGGGCGTAAGCACTAACAACATTGAGCATCACGCCTTCAATTTCTAACTTGATACTCATCACTCTGTCTGACACTTCTCAAACATTCCTGACAAACCCCTCCTTCAAGATGACTCCTACTCCATTTCTCTTCCCATCCACACCATGATAAAACAGTTTAAACCCTGCTTCTAAGCTTCTAGACTTGCTACCTTTCCATCTGGTCTCCTGAACACACAGTATGTCCTCCTTCCTCTGCATCATGTCAGCCATCTCTCTAGCTTTTCCTGTCATAGTTTCAACATTCAAAGTCCCTCCTCTTAGTCCTAGACTCATGCTTTTCCTCTTCTCTCTCTGCCTACGGACATGCCTCCCGCCTCTCTTTCTTTGACCGCTCCTTCTTCGACCAACAGTCGTCCAATTTCCACCAGCACCCTGTTGATTAACAGCACTGATGGCGGTCGTTGTTATCCCGGACCTCAACCGATCCGGTATGAAATTTGTCTTTATAGTTTGCATTCTGGCAAAAGTTTTACGCAAGATGCCCTTCCTGTCGCAACCCTCTGCATTCATCCGGGCTTGGGACCGGCGTGAGGGCGGACACTTGTTTGTGCCCCCCCTCACGGCTGCAATATATGTGTGTGTGGGTAAAATAATGCATGAGTCCTTCTCAAAAAAATTAGCATATTGTGATAAGTTCATTATTTTCTGTAATGTACTGATAAAAATTAAAGTTTCATATATTTTAGATTCATTGCACACCAACTGAAATATTTTAGGTCTTTTATTGTTTTAATACTGATGATTTTGGCATACAGCTCATGAAAACCCAAAATTCCTATCTCAAAAAATTAGCATATCATGAAAAGGGACTCTAAACGAGCTATTAACCTAATCATCTGAATCAACCAATTAACTCTAAACACCTGCAAAACATTCCTGAGGCTTTTAAGAACTCCGCAATCATGGGTAAGACTACCGACCTGACTGCTGTCCAGAAGGCCATCATTGACACCCTCAAGCAAGAGGGTAAGACACAGAAAGAAATGAGTGAATAGGCTGTTCCCAGAGTGCTATATCAAGGCACCTCAGTGGGACGTCTGTGGGAAGGAAAAAGTGTGGCAGAAAACACTGCACAACCAGAAGAGGTGACCGGACCCTGAGGAAGATTGTGGAGAAGGGCCGATTCCAGACCTTGGGGGTCTTGTGGAAGCAGTGAACTGGGCTACAGGTGCCGCATTCCCCAGGTATTTTGAACCAGAAACCGCAGCAGAAATACCTGACCTGGGCTCCAGAGAAGCAGCACTGGACTGTTGCTCAGTGGTCCAAAGTACATTTTTCGGATGAAAACAAATTTTGCATGTCATTCGGAAATCAAGATTCCAGAGTCTGGAGGAAGACTGGGGACAAGGAAATGTCAAAATGCCTGAAGTCCAGTTTCAAGTACCCACAGTCAGTGATGGTCTGGGGTGCCATGTCAGCTGCTGGTGTTGGTCCACTGTGTTTTATCAAGCGCAGGGTCAATGCAGCTAGCTATCAGGAGATTTTTGAGCACTTCATGTTTCCATCTGCTGAAAAGCTTTATGGAGATAAAGATTACTTTTTTCAGCATGAGCTGGCACCTGCTCACAGTGCCAAAACCACTGGTAAATGGTTTATTGACCCACGGTATTACTGTGCTCAATTGGCCTGCCAGCTCTCCTGACCTGAACCCCATAGAGAATCTGTGGGATATTGTGAAGAGAAAGTTGAGAGACACCAGACCCAACACTGTGGATGAGCTTAAGGCCGCTATCGAAGCATCCTGGGCCTCCGTAACACCTCAGCAGTGCCACAGGCTGATTGCCTCCATGCCACGCCGCATTGAAGCAGTCATTTCTGCAAAAGGATTCCCGACCAAGTATTGAGTGCATAACTCAACATAATTATTTGAAGGTTGACTTTTTTGTATTAAAAACACTTGTTTTTTTTTTTTATTGGACGGATGAAATATGCTATTTTTTTGAGATAGGGCGTTTTGGTTTTTCTTTACTTTTTTGCCAAAATTATCAATATTAAACAATAAAAGGCTTGAACTACTTCAGTTGTGTGCAATGAATCTAAAATATATGAAAGTCTAATGTTTATCAGTACATTGGGCAGATACATGGCAAATGAAATTCAATGTCACTAAATGTAAAGTTCTACATGTAGGGAATAAAAACATTAGACAGGAGTATTTCATGGGAGGTTTAAAACTAGAATGTTCCTCTCAGGAAAAGGATCTGGGTGTGATGGTTGACCAGTCCCTCACTGGTACTAGCCACTGTGCGTTAGCAGTAAAAAAGGCAAATAGGATGGTGGGTTACATAGCCAGGAGTATTGAGTATAGATCTAAAGATGTTGTCCTTCTCTTGTATAACACATTGGTTAGACCACATTTAGAGTATTGTGTACAGTTCTGGGGACCATACTTGAAAAAGACATCGAGACTCTCGAAAAGTTCAGAGAAGAGCAACAAAGCTAATCCCGGGTAAATAAAAGGAATCCTATGAGGAGAGGCTGAGGATCCTAAACCTTTTCAGTCTTCAAAAAAGGAGAATTAGAGGTGATCTGATTGAGGTCTTTAAGTATCTTAAGGGGATTAATAAAGTCAACTATGCCCGATTACTTAGGCCAAGTTCTGTAAGTAGAACTAGGGGTCATAAATGGAAGTTATTCAAGGGTAAATTTAGCACAAATATTAGGAAATATTAGGAAATATTTTTTCTCGCAGAGGGTAATTTCAGTGTGGAATAGATTGCCTAACCACGTTGTCGAAGCAGAAACCTTACAAGTCTTCAAAAGCAGACTTGATCTAGTGCTGGATACCATCTAGTCATGGTGCGTCTTTAAGGTTAGAGTCACTTTAGAATAGGACAATGGTGAGCTTAGTTGGGCTGAATGGCCTGTTCTCACCACTCATGTTATGTTATGTTATGTTATGTTATTTCAGAAAATAATGAACTTTATCACAATATGCTAATTTTTGAGAAGGACGTGTGTGTGTGTGTGTGTGTGTGTGTGTGTGTGTGTGTGTATATATAATATGTGTATGTTTGTTTTTTTTGTTTTTTTCGGTTGTTTGTTTGTTTCCTTTCGTGGTTTTCAGCACATAAAGTATTAGATGTGAAATTAGATCTTGCTTGGAAACATCCATGAAATAAATTACAGGAAAAAGTGTAACCCATACGATGGCATGTTGACAAGACATTTGAGCTCAGGAAGCAAGTTAATGTTTTTTGTGTTTTCACAGTTCGCATTATTTACCCTTCTTATTCCTGGGATTAATTACGGATGACTCATCAAGCAGTGCTTGTGAGGTTGCTCAAGATTCGTTAATTTCTGGGACAGATTCAGACTTGAATCAGGTTGTGAGAATGTGGAACATTAACAGTGATATTTCTATGTACGACAGATATCGCAGCAGGTTTTTCCAACTTACAGGCGACTGTATACAACACACAGATTGACCAATCAACTGCCTGAAGATTCAGATATATATATATATATATATATATATATATATATATATATATATATATATATAATGATGTATAGATTACACAGACATCAAACTTCCAGTAAAGATCCTTCATAACTGCAGAGGGTAGAAGACTTGAGGATACGCTCAATATAATCGTGAGAATTTTACGCTTCTCTGCGCTATTAGACTAAACTTGATCTTCAGGATGCTGTAAAGTATGACTTTATAATTGTATAACTATTATTTATAATTGTAACTGTATAACTTTCGATCAGCAAACAAAAAATATTTAGAGGGGCAGGGTGTTGGAAAAATGATCAAGCACAAATATAGGTTATGATGTCACTAATAAGTGACAATAAAAAAGAAAATGAAATGAAGTGAAATGTAAATGAAATGAATTTACAATTCATGAACATCTCCTAATGTCAGAAAATGTGGGTTGATTACAGGGCTGCAGTGACCTAATGGTTAGGGGAGCAGATTTGGGACCCAAAGGTTGGTGGTTTGATCGCTTAACCAACAGGAAAGATCTGTGGTGGTGGGGGGTGAGCTGCACCTCGCCCTCCTTCATATTCATAGTTGAAGAGCCCTTGAGCAATGCACATAACCCCCCATGTGTAAGCACGTGTGCGCACTTTGAATGGTGTAAATATGGACGTCTAAGGTTGCCTTGTGGAATTAATATGGTATTTTAAAAATGTTGGACATCACAATGGTGTAGTGGTTAAGATGTCTGCCTCACAGCAAGAAGGCCTTGTGTTTGATTCCCCGCCTGGACGTTTCTGTGTGGAGTTTGCATGTCCCCTCCCCCCCATACTTGCATGGCTTTCCTCTGGTACTCTAGTTTCCTTTTTGAGTCCAAAAACATGCACAGTAGGTTAATTGGCTGTTCGAAATCACCCTTTGGTTGTGCGAGTGTTTTATACAAGATTCCATAGCCACCTGGGAGCAGATGTACTGTATTCGACGTGATAAGCGCCCAGGGCGCTTAAAAAATTGGAGTGGGTGGGTGCTTATTAAAATTTTACCAGCGGAGTGGAACGGTAAGTGCTTAGTACCATCGAGGTGGAAAATATGAATAATAACAGATCAATAAAATAGTTTTACTGGTATTTGTGTTATTCATTTTGTGCTATCAACCAAACTACTTACATTAAAGCTGAAAATAAACAGAAAACAGCATAAATTAAAAAAAAAAGACCCTTACTTTCCCTCCCAGTGTTGTTCCTTTAAACATTTTCCCGGAAGTAAAATCGAGCAAATCAACATGAATGTCAACTTTAGCACATGGCACGTTGAACTGATCAACACAAACATGCTTAAATTTATGAAGCTGGTGAGCAGGAGAATCAGGTGAAAAATACTCATCACTTTCTGATAGGTCCATATCTGGCTCATCGCTCCATTCATTCAGAGCATCCCATAGTTTTGCTGTAGCAGTTTCTTATGGTTCATCGGTTGTTGAACATCTACCAAGAGAACACAGCAAAATATTCTCCTGTTTTTTAAAGCACGGCAGAACGATCAAATGTGTTGTTACTGATGAACATTGTAGACATTCCCCAGTGGCAGGAGGTCTTGAAATACCATATAAACTCAATTTTACAGGCAGTGAAAGCCTCATTTTACCATTACAGAGACTGATAGAATAAAATTGGTAAGTTTTATCTACCATTTTGCTCCCAGTACACATGTGGTTATTAGATGCAAGATCAAAAACCTTGCCCATGGGGGGCTGATTGGAGCAGGGTGCTTATTACGTCGAATACGGTAATTCAGTGTTCTGGCTGTTCGTCTTTCTCCACTTTTCATCTGCTTTTTAGGCATCCAGTTTCCACTCAGGACACACCACTATGTGCTGTGTGCAGATCAGAAACTGTAAGGAACAGGGCATTCGGGTTGCACGGGTCCGATCGCTTCCTAACATGATATCTCAGTGCATGAACTTGTACGTTGCTGCTATACAGAAATGGCAAAACAGTCAATGTGTGGAATTTTTAAAGCAACGTACGGCTATCCTTACTGTTGGAGGTCGACCTGCATGAGCTCACCGTTATAAGGACTAAGGCATGTAACCCTTCACCCATTCATCAGTTCTTTTTAGTGCTGGGCTCCTGACTGGATTTTATCCCCATAATATTTTTGGAATATAGAAGAATTTTATGAAATCTTAGATTTATTCATTTTGTAAACCGATTAATCCTGGTTAGGGTCACAGGGAGGTCGGTACCCATGTCATCTGATGCTGGACAAGGGCTGAGCACACACAGGAAAGCTCACTGGACCATTGCAAGGCCAAAACACACATAACCATTTACACTCACACCTCAAGGCGATTTGGAACAGCACATTAGCCCCTTGTGTATGTCATCTTTGGAATGTGGGAGGAAATCGGTGTACCCGGAGCAAACCCATGCAAGCACAGTGAGAGTATGTAGTCTCCACACAGGAACGCTCCGTGGCCGGGAATCGAACCCGGACCTTCTTGATAACTAACTGCTACGCCACCAGATGAAATATTCCTTTTGCTAAATTAAAAGGTGATTTTTGTGTATATTGATGATGACCAAAAGTAATTGATTTTATAAATAAATGTTAATAAACATTGGAAAATGTCCATGGATAATGTGTATGTTTTTGTTCTGTGAGGGGTAACTAGAATACCCAGAGAAAACCATCCCAGCATATGGAGAACAGAAGGGATTTCAGCATTTGGCGCATGTGGTTTTATGTTGTTGCTTTTGTTTTGTTGGCTTCAGGGCCACTTTTCCCTCCCGAGAATCTCGCACTTCTCCATGTTGATGGAAGATTCTGTTTAAGGAAGGCCATTGACTTCCCTAGTGAAACACATGTAGCCTTGTTTACACACTACTGTATTACAGCTATGCTGTGGAGTAGAACCAGGTTCCTGCCCTCATTGCAAAGATGGCTGGCAGTTTTGTGTAAAATCTGAATAAGAATCCATTTTCATTTTATTGTGTGTTGTCTCACGGAGAAAATGAATTCACAAGCAGTTTCCTAATGGTTCTTTTGTTCCTGTGTGTTCCTCTTTCAATGAATGCCTTTATTGACTTTATTCTTTTATTATAGATCATTGTTGTTTCCAAGAATATTCGCCACCTCTTCTGATACAGCAGGAAGGGAAGAGGAGGGAAGTTGTCTTGTCGAACGGCGGCACGTTCAACATACAGAAGTACCGAATAACTCCAAAGGAAGGAACTGTATCGCCGAAGGAAAAAATCAAGAAGGACATATTGTTACAAGTGGAAAAGGACAAAACACTGGATATTACGCCCAGGTCCACTCATTCAGACTGATACTCGTCCCCTGATTGTTTCCTTCACTCCTCCACCAGAATGAAGCTGAAGGAGGATGTGCCTCCCCTTTTCCTGCATGTCTTTCGCTCTGTGGTGTGGGTGTACTCCTTCATCACTTTCATACCCTGGTACTTCCTGTCCGGAGCAGGGGACAACCTGACCCGCGCCAAACGCATCAAAGCACGCTCGGTAAGTTCTGCAGTGTCTGCATTACGCTGCGTGCCAAATTATTATGCAAGTTGCTTTTTCTTAAATATTCTTTAAAAAAAACACTTCTCAAAAAAGTTTGTTGTTTTGGTATAATACTTTAGCACTGTTTCTTTTAAGATCCTTTTTGTTCAAATCCAGGATCATTTTTAACTTCCTGTGGCACAGGCATTGGGTGTGCCAGATTATTATGCACATTCAGTTGGTCTTGGACTATGGCTATGAAAAGGAGCCTGAGTGAAAAGGAGAAAAACAAATTATGTAGAGTCTAAGCAGAAAGGAACCAACAATTGAAATCGATTAAAAAAAAACTACAGTGCGACCACCGATCCATGAAGCGTTATGTCCAAAATAGTCAGAAAGGGAGAAAACCACGAGTTGAAAAGAAATGTCGAACTTTATCAATTCGAGATTTATCCAGAATCAGATGATAAGCCTCCAGAAGACCCTGAGCAGATAGTAAAGCAGTATTTTTGGTGTGTCAGCGCTGGTAAATGTGCCGCGATCAACGCGATGCAGAACATTTTAAGGAAAGTGGTGAGGGGTCAAAACACAGAGGCTAGACCACCTCTGAACAGAAAACAACGAGCAAAGCGTTGGATGGACCAGATGCATGGGCGTCTGGGAGGATCTCAAGTGGTCAGACAGCCCTAACTAGACTGCATCATCAGCAAAGTGATGCGGGTGTCGTGTTTTGGGCAGCAGTCAGTGATTATGAACTTGTTGGATCTTTTCGTGTTTAGGATGTGTAAAAATAAACTCTGAAGGGTTCTGTAGTATTTTAAAAACCAATCTTCTGCCTTGGTGGGATTGCCGAATGAAAGAACACTTGTGTTTATGCATAACAATCCACCTTCACATGCATCACGCTATTCTCAAGACTGGTTGGGATCTCAAGGCTTTAAAGATGATGATGATCACCTGACCTATAGCCAACTGAGAATTTGTGGTCAATAATTAGATTGTATACAGTGGTGGCAAGCAATACAGCTCAAAGTTCCAGCTTTGGAAAGCAATTAAAGCAGCATCAGCATGGACATGATCCAGTATTGTACTAAATCAGTCGACCACAGATATAATAATAAAACATAAGTATTGTTCACAATTAATAAAAAAAGTATTAAATATTTTCTAGGTGTCCATATATTTATATTTTATGCTCTGATTAGTACCTTGATTTGGCTCAGTTTTCCATGTACACTACTCGGCTGAATTAGTAATCAAAGTTTTTCAATTTTTGTGTTGATTTATTTCTGATGGATGAAAGTCAGTTTCCAGGCTTGCACTTTCCAAGCCAAATATTTACTTATTTATTTTAAAAATTATATTCATTATGAAAACAGTCCAAATACCAAACAACCCAAAACATATAAAAGTTGAGTTCAGAATGGATTATTTTATGTCCTATAGGTGACGCTCAATATCTTATTGATTGGCAGTTGATCCTGTAGAACAGGGGTTGGCAAACTTTTGTCTCGGGGCCACATTGACTTTTAAAATTTGACGGACAGGCCGGGCCAGCATCCAATACCTACATATCAAATAAAACAGAATGCTAATGCCAGTGCATCCAAGTATGGTGTTAGTTTTGCTGTGGTAACAGATCCGAGATGCTTTTGCTAATCTGACTGCCAGTAAACTACTTGCCTTCATGCCTGATTATTGGATGGCAGTTTTGTCTGATACAGTAGGCCCTTGACTATTCGCGGTTTTGCACTCACGGTTTGAGTATTCGCTATCTGCCTAGCAACTTGCACGTGACTCAAATTCAGCCAATGGCTGTCCTCCTTTCTGCTGATTGGTTGAGATGATGTAACGCCCCTTTTTCCTCATTCGCGCACAAGGTGGCAATGAGCCTTTTTTAGTGTGTTTTAATTACCAGTTACGTTCTATGATGTCACTCAAACGCCTGCTAAGCAGCAGAAAAAGGTAATACGTTGGATGTCTCTTCTGAAGAAATAAGACTTTCTCTGGAAGAAACGACAGTTTCCTCTGAAGTTACGTCATTGCTGAAGAGGAATAATCACCTGAACTGTTGTAAAACACTCCACTATTAGTCTTTTTCAATTATTATTCCAGTACATGACCTAAGGTCATGTTTAAAATGTTTGTGTGTTATATTTTATTTGCTGTGGTGTAGCATGTTTCTCATTTTGTTTTGTTTATCCAATTTATTACATTTCTTGTTATTTTATGTCCTTTTTTTATGGTCTGTGTTTTGGGGGACTTTGATATTGGCGCTGTGCCTCTAACTAACTGTTTACTTCCCTTTGGCTGAGGGGCGTGGCTGAGCTGCTCGGGAGCACACACCTGAATTCACTATTCTCATTTCCTCCCAATAAACAAAAGCATGCTCACCTCGCGCCAGAGGATTAACTCGCATCAACATCACCACTTCTTTGGTTTGTAACGCTATCACTCTAAAATTCTACTCGCTTTGGCGGGGGGGCGTGGCTGAGCGCCAAATTCAGGTATTAAGTCATCTCATGCCTAATGCAATACGTTCCTCTAGTGGGCATTTTTCAAAACTACAGTGCTGTGTTTTCATACGTATGCTGTATAATGTTTATATTTTATCAATAAATATAACAGTACAAATGGAAAAGTTTTTCTTAATCATTACTACATTTTACTACATTAATACTGTATTAATGAGTAAGACTGTCTATAGAATGTGTTTAAGAAGCATATTTTAGCGCATGTAATAAATACATAGTATTTTACTTCCAGCTGCTCATTCGAGCATGTGACGTGATACATGGGGTTTTACTTCCGGGTACAGAACTCGCAGATTATCTCGATTCGTGGGAGGGGCCGGAACCAAACCCCCGCGGATGTCCAGGGCCTATTGTGAAAATGCGTTCTGAGCCTGAGGCCTGCCGACCTCTGAACGGTAGCAGTTTGTTTTTGCGTTGACTGGTTGTTCGCATTATTAATAGCATAACATTCTTGGTGAAAAATTGACCGCTGATGTTCCCTTAAAACTGAATTTTTTTCTTGGCAAATAAGACGATGATTGATGGTGATTGACTGGACACCAGAGAAAAAGTATTTTGTTGTTCCATTCCTTATTAAACACTCGGCACTCACTGTTGACTTTTCTTTGGCCCACTCGTTGTTGCAGACAGGTTCAGAGCAGTAGGAGTGTAATAACAGCCCGGCTCCTAAACTCAGGTCAATGTATAGCCTAATTCGCCGCCTGGTGGAATATAATTATATAGTTTGAGTTGGGCTTCGATGGGCCAGATTCAAAAGACCAACGGGCTGGATGTGGCCCACAGGTCTTCGTTTGCCCACCCCTGCTGTAGAACTTAACCGGTATACAATATAAAATAAATAGTTGGTAGTTGTTTAAGAAGTTTTTAAAAACAAACACCATCTTGGTATACATTCATTCGGGCATACAAGGAAGGTGTGTGTATTGGTTGTGGTTTTTGGTTTGCTGCTGAAGTTTCTGCTGTTTAGAGCTAGTCAAACAAATGTATTTTTTTTGTTTGTTTGTTTGTTTTAATGAAGTTGCACTTCATTGTGGTGCCATTTCTCTTCTCACTGTGTTTGTCAGGTTACTGGGAATCCAGCAGGGCCGTACCGGGCCATCAAAAGTCAGAAACAGCTTGTTTTCGAGCTCCATGATGGAGTTGGAACTCTGGATAAAATGTTTGAATCTGCAGTGAAACACTTTCCCCAGAGAGACTGTCTGGGTACTCGAGATGTGCTCAACGAGGAAGATGAAGTGCAACCCAATGGCAAGGTCTTTAAGAAGGTGAGCAAAGATTAGGTTTGAGGCGATTTTGGGAATTTATTTTTTTTAATATTCATTTATACTGCTGCCGTGCACGTGATCATTATTGTTGCCTGAAGGGTGTTTGTTTTGGACAACTCTCACCCCCTCGCTTTTGTGTACACCAGTGGAAACATCTGGCTGAATTAGCATACAGCATCAGCTTGTGGGTTGATTCTTTTTTTTTTTTTTCCCCTCATATGACTTTCAGTAGCTCAGAGTGTGTAAGTGGTGTTCATGGTGCAGTATTATGTAAGAACCGGATGATCTGGATGATCTCCCTTGTTAAATGTAAAACAATGCAAGATGTTGTACTGCGAGTGCACTCACAGGCCATTTTATATAAGTGAAGGTCAGTCTTCCTCAGCTTAATCCAGGGTCGGGTTGCGTGGGCAGCAGCCGAAGCATTGAGGTCCAGACGTCCCTCTTCTCGGCCACTTCCTCCAGCTCTTCCAGGGAGACACTGGGACGTCCACAGACCAGCCAAGACACAGACCCACCGGAGGGTTCTGGGTCGACCTTGAGGTCTCTTTCTGGTCGGACATACCCAAAACACCACATCAGGGAGGCGTTTTAGGGGCATTCTAATGTGATGTCCGAACCACCTGAACTCGCTCCTGTGCAGAGGGGCTGCAGTTCTAGTTCGAGCTCCTCCTGGATGGCTGAGCTTCTCACACTGTCTTTAAGTGACAGCAACGCCACCTTGCGTAGGAAGCTCATTTCAGCCGCTTGTATCCGCAATCTTGTTCTTTCGGTCACTACCCAAAGCTTGTGATCATAGGTGAGGGTTGGAACGTAGATCAACTGGTATGTTGAGGGCTTTGCCTTGCAGCTCAGCTCCCTCTTCACAACGACTGACACATTAATGCCACATTAATGTTGTGGAGCCTTAACCAAACCAGCTGGAGCAACAATGCCATGGAGATTACATGCTCTGAACAAGGATAAATGGCCTCTATTAAACTATTAGTGAGACTTTTTTTTTTTTTGGTGGGGGGAGGGCTGGGCAGTATAATTTAAAATCCGAGGTTATTATAAGGGAACCGCTATTGCACAGTGCTGAAATGAATCATAACATACTTGTCTTTCTTTCTTTAGGTGATTCTAGGTGCGTATAACTGGCTGTCATATGAGGAAACCTTTCAGTTGGCCCAGAAGTTCGGGAGTGGTCTAGCTGCCCTGGGTCAGAAGCCTCAGTGTAATATTGCTATCTTCTGTGAGACGTGTGCTGAATGGGTCATTGCAGCACAAGCATGCTTCATGTACAACTTTCCATGTGAGTCGTCTAAATAATAAGCTCACTGTCCTCCATTCATATGCAAGTATTTATTGACTCTTCAGTACAGCTGTTATCTTCTCTGATCAATACACACTGTCAGCTTGTCAGGGGTCGGAGGTTGATTTTTGGGGATGTAGATTCCTAGTGTCCTTGTGGGAATTAGAGATGATCCAGTACAGATGATCATTCATTTTACTTTTTTTTTCCCAATTTTACGTTTTTTGTTGTTGTTTTTTTTTTTCAAAAAAAAGGCAAATTTTGAGTTTAGACATACCTACGTAGTACGCTGACGTAATGACGCTGCGTCCATTAGTAACAAACGACAGACTGAACGTGCTCCTCCTTCTTCCCAGTTCAATTTTAAATATCAGTTATATAGCGTGTCAGACAGAGTGATGAGTCTCAAGTTAGAAATTGAAGGTGTGATCTTCAGTGTTGTTAGTGCTTATGCCCCACAGGCAGGATGTGAGCTAGAAGAGAAGGAGAGATTCTGGAGTGACTTAGATGAAGTGATGCAGAGTACCCCCAGAGATGAAAGAGTGGTCATTGGGGCAGACTTCAATGGACATGTTGGTTCACAACACTTTCATCTCTGGGGGTACTCTGCAGGAAACAGAGGGACGCGGAAGTGATGGGCAGGTTTGGTATCCAGGACAGGAACGCAGGACAGATGTTGGTAGATTTTGCAAAAAGGATGGAAATGGCTGTGGTAAATACTTTCTTCCAGAAGAAACAGGAGCAAGAAACAGGAACAGGTGGTCCGATTCCAGACATTGGGGGACCTGTGGAAACAGTGGACTGGGCTACAGGTGCCGCATTCCCCAGGTCAAGCCACTTTTGAACCAGAAACAGCGGCAGAAGCACCTGACCTGGGCTACAGAGAAGCAGCACTGGACTGTTGCTCAGTGGTCCAAAGTACTTTTTTCGGATTTTGCATGTCATTCGGAAATCGAGGTGCCAGAGTCTGGAGGAAGACTGGGGAGAAGGAAATGCCAAAATGCCTGAAGTCCAGTGTCAAGTACCCACAGTCAGTGATGGTCTGGGGTGCCATGTCAGCTGCTGGTGTCGGTCCACTGTGTTTTATCAAGAGCAGGGTCAATGCAGCTAGCTATCAGGATATTTTGGAGCACTTCATGCTTCCATCTGCTGAAAAGCTTTATGGAGATGAAGATTTCATTTTTCAGCACGACCTGGCACCTGCTCACAGTGCCAAAACCACTGCTAAATGGTTTACTGACCATGGTATTACTGTGCTCAATTGGCCTGCCAACTCTCCTGACCTGAACCCCATAGAGAATCTTGTGAAGAGAAAGTTGAGAGACACCAGACCCAACACTGTGGATGAGCTTAAGGCTGCTATCTCAGCAGTGCCACAGGCTGATTGCCTCCATGCCACGCCGCATTGAAACAATCATTTCTGCAAAAGGATTCCCGACCAAGTATCAAGTGCATAACTGAACATAATTATTTGAAGGTTGACTTTTTTTGTATTAAAAACACTTTTTTTTTTTTAATTAGTCGGATGAAATATGCTAATTAAAGGTCGTCGGTGCTTGTCGTGGCGGTAATCCCCGAACCCGGTGGTGGACACCTGCGGTGAAGGGGGCCGTCCAGCTGAAGAAGGAGGCCTATCGGGTTTTATTAGCCTGTGGGACTCCTGAGGCAGCAAACGGGTACCGGCAGGCCAAACGTGCTGCAGCCGAGGCTGTCGTAGATGCAAAATCTCGGGCGTGGGAGGAGTTTGGTGAGGGCCTGGAGAGTGATTATTGGTTGGCCTCAAAAAGGTTCTGGGCCACCATCTGACGCCTCAGGAGGGGGAAGCAGTTCTTCACAAACACTGTTTATGGTGGAGGTGGGGAGCTGCTTACCTTGACTGGGGATGTTGTTGAGAGGTGGAGGGAATACTTTGAGGACCTTCTCAATCCCACCAACACGCCCTCCGTGGAAGAGGAAGACCCTGGGGGTGAGGGTGAGGGTCCGCCCATCACTGGAGTGGAGGTCACTGAGGTTGTCAAAAAGCTCCTCGGTGGTCGAGCTCCGGGGTTGGACGAGATCCGCCCGGAATATCTCAGGGCTCTGGATGTTGTAGGACTGTCTTGGTTGACATGTCTCTGCAACATCGCGTGGTCATCAGGGGCTGTACCTCTGGATTGGCAAACTGGGGTGGTGGTCCCAATTTTTAAGAAGGGGGACCGGAGGGTGTGTTCCAATTATCGGGGAATTACACTCCTCAGCCTACCTGGGAAAGTCTATGCAGGGGTACTAGAGAGGAGGATCCGACCGATAGTCGAACCTCGGATTCAGGAGGAACAATGTGGTTTTCGTCCTGGCCGTAGCACTCTTGACCAACTCTATACGCTCCACAGGATTCTGGAGGGGGCATGGGAGTTTGCCCAATCTGTCCACATGTGCTTTGTGGATTTGGAGAAGGCTTTCGACCGTGTCCCTCGAAAGATCTTGTGGGGCGTGCTCCAAGAATACGGCGTTCCGGATCCGTTGCTACGAGCTATTCGGTCGCTGTATCACCGAGCCAGAGTTTGGTCCGTATTGGTAACAGCAGGTCGGATTCATTTCCAGTGGGAGTTGGAGTCCGCCAAGGCTGTCCTTTGTCACCGATTCTGTTCATAATTTTTATGGACAGAATTTCTAGGCGCAGTCGAGGCGATGAGGGGTTCTGGTTTGGTGGCCATCGGATATCGTCTCTGCTTTTTGCGGATGATGTTGTCCTTTTGGCTTCATCAAGTCGGGCCCTCCAGCTCTCATTGGAGCGATTCGCAGCTGAGTGCGAAGCAGCCAGGATGAAGATCAGTACCTCCAAGTCCGAGGCCATGGTTCTCAGTCGGACAATGGTGGAATGCACCCTCCGGGTCGGGAATGAGGTCCTTCCCCAAGTGGGGGAGTTTAAGTATCTTGGGGTCTTGTTTACGAGTGAGTCTTGCGGCTCAGCTCTCAATTTACTAGTCGATCTACGTTCCAACCCTCACCTATGGTCACGAGCTTTGGGTAATGACCGAAAGAACAAGATCACGGATACAAGCGGCTGAAATGAGCTTTCTTCGCCGGGTGGCGGGGTTCTCCCTTAGAGATAGGGTGAGAAGTTCCGCCATCCGGGGAGAGCTCGGAGTAGATCCGCTGCTCCTCCGCATTGAGAGGGGCCAGTTGAGGTGGCTCGGGCATCTGGTCAGAATGCCCCCCGGACGCCTCCCTGGTGTGGTGTTTCGGGCATGTCCAACCGGGAAGAGACCCCGGGGTCGATCTAGAACACGCTGGAGGGACTATGTCTCTCGGCTTGTCTGGGACCGCCTCGGTGTCCCCCCGGGAGAGTTGGAGGAAGTAGCTCGGGAGAGGGATGTCTGGACCTTTTTGCTAAGGTTGCTGCCCCCGCGACCCGACCCTGGACTAAGCGGAAGAAGATGATGATGATGAATATGCTAATTTTTGGAGCTAGGGATTTTGGGGTTTCATGAGCTGTATGCCAAAATCATCAGTATTCAAACAATAAAAGACCTGAAATATTTCAGTTGGGGTGCAATGAATCTAAAATATGAAAGTTTAATTTTTATCAGTACATTACAAAAAATAATTAACTTTATCACAATATGCTAATTTTTTTAGAAGGAGTTGTGTGTGTGTGTGTGTATATGTGTGTGTATATATATGTGTGTGTGTGTGTGTGTGTGTGTGTGTGTATATATATATATATATATATATATATATATATATATATATATATATATATATATATATACATGCATACATATACACACAGTCGGCCCCCAACTTACAAAATCAATCCGTTCCAGAGCCCTTTTCGTATTGCGGGGATTACGTAAGTAGGGGTCGCAGCTTACATGGTAAACGCCTAATTCGTTCCAAGGCTCTAGTCTTTGGACTGGATAAACCCCATAGACCCTTTAAAATGATAAAAGTACACCAATTTTGTATGAAATATGTTTTAAAAGTAAACCAGGAGTTTAAACATGGGACATAATGATATTGATCCAGCCATGTGGGGGGGGCACAAGGCAGTGTTCATCCTCAGCCATTCCCAAGCCTGGATAAATGCAGAGGGTTGCAACAGGAAGGGCATCCGATGTAAAACTTGTCCCAAGATAAACATGCAAATGATCAAAATGAATTTCTTACCGGATCGGTCAAGGCCCGAGTTAACAACGACCACCATCAGTGCTGTTAACCAATAGGGTGCAGGTGGAAATTTGACTACTGTTGGTCAAAGAAGGAGGGTCAGGAGGCGTATAGGTGGAGATAGAAGAGGAAAGCATGAGTCTAGGACTGAGAGTAGGGACTTTGAATGTTGGAACTATGAAAGGTAGAGCGCTGGCTGACATGATGCAGAGGAGGAAGGTGGACATACTTACTGTGTGTTCAGGAGACCAGGTGGAAAGGTAGCAAGGCCAGAAGCTTAAACCCTGCTCCTAAGCTATTTTATAATGGTGTGGATAGGAAGAGAAATGGAGTCGGAGTCATCTTGAAGGAGGGGTTTGTCAGGAATGTTCTAGAAGTGAAAAGAGTGTCAGACAGAGTGATGAGTCTCAAGTTAGAAATTAAAGGTGTGATGTTCAATGTTGTTAGTGCTTATTCCCCACAGGCAGGATGTGAGCTAGAAGAGGAGAGATTCTGGAGTGAGTTGGATGAAGTGATGCAGAGGACCCCAGAGGTGAAACAGTGGTCATTGGTGCAGGCTTCAATGGACATGTTGGTGCAGGCGACAGAGGGGACGAAGAATTGATAGGCAGGTTTGGTATCCAGGACAGGAACCGACAGATGTTGGTAGATTTTGCAAAAAGTATGGAAATGGCTGTGGTGAATACTTTCTCCAAGAAGAAACAGGAGCAGAGGGTGACTTATAAAAGTGGAGGTAGGAGCACACAGGTAGACGACATCTTGTGCAGGCGATGTAATTTGAAGGAAATCAGTGACTGCAAAGTAGTAGTGGGTGAGAGTGTTGCCAAACAGCATAGGATGGTGGTGTGCAGGATGACGCTGACTGTGAGGAAGGTGAAGAAAGCAAAGGTAGAGCAGAAGACAAAGTGGTGGAAACTGAAAAAGGAAGAGTGTCGTGTTGTCTTCAAAGAGGAGTTGAAACAGGCTTTGGATGGTCAGGAAGTGCTTCCAGATGACTGGACAATTACAGCTAATGTGATCAGGGAGACAGCTAGGAGAGTATTTCGTGTTTTTTGGAAGGAAAGTAGATAAGGAGACTTGGTGGTGGAATGAGGAAGTGCAGGAGCTTGTACAAAGGAAGAGGTTAGCTAAGAAGTAGGACATGGAGAGGACCGAAGAGAGTAAACCTGAGTACAGGGAGACATGGCATAAGGTGAAGGTTGTGGTGTCAAAGGCCAAACAGAGGGTGTATGATAAGTTGGACAGTAAGGGGGAGAAAATGATTTATACAGGTTGGCACAGCAAAGAAAGAGATGGGAAGGACGTGCAGCAAGTTTGAGTGATAAAGGACAGAGAGGGAAATGTATTGACTGATGACAGAAGTGTGCTGGGAAGATGGAAAGAATGCTTTGAAGATCTGATGAATGAGGAAAATGAGAGAGGAAAAAAAGAGTAGAAGAGGTGACTGTTGAGGACCAGGAAGTAGCAAAGATTACTAAGAGTGATGAAGTGAGGAGGGCATTGAAGAGGATGAAGAGTGGAAAGGCAGTTGGTCCTGACGACATACCGGTGAAGATATGGAAGTGTTTAGGAGAGGTAGCAGTAGATTTCCTGACAAGAACATTCAACAAGGTCTTAGAGGGTGAAAAAGGTGGAGCAAAAGTGTGCTAGTGTCCATTTTTAAGAACAAGGGAGACTGGCAGAATTGTGGCAACTACAGAGGGATAAAGTTGATGAGCCATACGATGAAGTTATGGGAAAGAATAGTGGAAGCTAGACTGAGGGCAGAGGTCAGCATTTGTGAACAACAGTTTGGTTTCATGCCAAGAAAGAGCACCACAGATGCAGTGTTTGCTTTGAGGATGTTACTAGAGAAGTACAGAGAAGGTCAGAGGGTGCTGCATCGTGCATTTGTGGATCTGGAGAAAGCATATGACAGGTTCCAAAAGAAAAACTGTGGTATTGCATGAGGAAGTCCGGAGTGGCAGAGAAGTATATCAGAGTGGTGCAGGACATGTATGGGAGATCTCAGACAGTGGTGAGGTGTGTTGTCGGTGTGACAGAAGAGTTAAAGGTGGAGGTGAGACGACATCAAGGGTCAGCTCTCAGCCCCGTCTTGTTTGCTGTGGCAATGGACAGGCTGACAGACGAGGTGAGACAAGTTTCCCCAAGGACTATGATGTTTGCAGATGACATCGTGATCTGTCGTGAGATCATAGAACAAGTGCAGGAAAATCTAGAGCGGTGGCGGTATGCCCTGGAAAGGAGGGGAATGAAGGTTAGCCTCAGTAAGACGGAATACATGTGTGCGAACGACAAGGACCCAAGATGAACGGTGCGGTTACAGTAAGCAGAGATAAAGAAGGTGAAGGATTTTAAGTACTGAGGCTCAACAATCCAGAGCAATGGAGAGTGTGGAAAAGAGGTGAAGAAGCATGTGCAGGCAGGTAGGAATGGTTGGAGAAAAGTGTCCGGTGTGATGTGTGATAGGTGAGTATCAGCAAGAATGAAAGGAAAAGTTTACAAGACGGTGTTGAGGCCGGTGATGTTGTATGGTTTAGGAACAGTGGTGGTGAGGAAAAGACATGAGGCAGAGCCGGAGGTAGCGGAGATAAAAATGTTGAGGTTCTCTTTGGGAGTAACGAGGATGGATAGGATCAGGAATGAGTGCATCAGAGGGACAGCACATGTAAGATGTTTTGGCGACAAAGTCAGAGGCTAGATTTGGAATTGTACAGAGGAGAGATAGCGAGTATATTGGCAGTAGGATGCTGAGGTTGGAACTACCATGCAGAAGGCCTCGAGGAAGACCAAAGAGAAGATTTATGGATGTGGTGAAGGAGGACATGAAGGTAGTTGGAGTAAGAGTAGAAGATGCAGAGGATAGAGTGAGATGGAGGCAGATGAGTCGCTGTGACAACCCCTGAAGGGAACAGCCGAAAGGAAAAGAAGACGACATAATGATATTGATAATGTACAGAGTGTTCATTTTCCTATTTTTAGTATTTTATGATAACATAGTATGCTCATGCAGAGAGAGAAGTTGTATACAGTACAAACTCGTATAGGTGACTTATACAAGCTTTAAACATACATTCCCCTCTAAAGACCGCCCTGTAACGACATGCGAACAAATTCATCAAACGATCAGCCGTCCGGAATGTAACTCGTTTGTAAACTGGGGAGTGTGTGTGTGTGTGTGTGTGTGTGTGTGCGTGTACAGGGTTCCCTCACTTTCTGCTGTTAATTGGGACCTAAATCCCCCCGCGATAACTGAAGTTCGCGAAGTAGGATCAACCGCCCCCCCAGACTGACATATATGTATATATAATATCAATCAATACATATTCTATGCTATAAATGCTTATAACAGTTAACAATGAAACATTAAAACATGAATAAGATGTAAATAAAATATAAATATACACACACATAAAGACATGCACCTCACAAAAATATAAGTAGTTTTAATGGGAGATTTTGGGTTGTTTTTTGCTTCGTGTAGGGGTTTGGGGTTTTTTTTTTTTTTTGCATAATTGGCCTTGTTTTTGTGGCATTTTCCTTAACTGTTTCCCCTTTTCTTCCTTAATGTCCTTATTTATTATTTTGATGAATATTTAAAAAAAAAAATACATTCACGCGATGCACTGAAGCCGCTGAAATTGAAGCGCGAAGTAGCGAGAGATCCCTGTATGTATGTATGTGTGTGCATGTATATACTAGTGTTTGTGTGTGTGTGTGTGTGTGTGTGTGTGTGTGTGTGTGTATGTATGTATGTATGTATAAAAATGTGTGTTTCTAAAATGTGTGCGAACAAATTGATTTTTAGTGTTAAGGTTTCCAGTCTTTGGGGAGCTCAAGTGTGTTCGTGAAAGATGATGTGTCCTTATGAGGAGTCTTATGGCCTGAGGTCTTTCTGTATTGTTCATAATGTACTAAAATTGTTTGCCTAAACTGAGGTGGAGGGAATATATTACTTTGGTTATTCTGGTTGACCGAGTCAATCTGCTGCAGCCGTCCCCTGCTGTGGTCACTCTCTGTAGTTCTTTGCAGTCATGGGCAGATCAGTAACAAAACCATGATCTGAATCTCCTAATCAGTATAACCGCAGCTTGTGTCGGTTTCTGAGAGCACTGGTGAAACACGAAACCTCCTCAGGTGCCTCTGGTGATCAAACCGTTGTTTTGCCTTTGTGACCCAAGGTTGTACGTATGCGGATTATACGAGGTCCTCTGAAATCTGAACTCCAATGTGTTTGAAGCTCTTCAGCCTCTGCATTAAATCCCCATTATTGTAGAGGGGAGCATGTCCATTCAGTAAATGCTACAGTTGGAAAGTTCTCCATAACCCCAGAACTTTCTTGCTGTGAGGCAACAGTTTCTAGCCACTATGTCATTTATGTCCTATATGGTAATTTTCTTTATATCATGTGTGTTTGTGTGTTCATGTTCCATTTTTTTTAAGCAGTGGTGACACTATATTCTACTCTGGGAGGAGCAGCAATAGCCCATGGTCTCAATGAAACAGAGGTTACACACATCATCACCAGTAAAGACCTGCTGTTTGGTCGCCTCAAGGTCAGCATGTACTCTTTACCTAACCATGTTGATGGTTCCTAATATTCCTGTCTTGTGTGAGGAATTCAAAACATGTCTGGGATGTATAAATAAAATGATTAATAAGGCGATAGGATATTATAAAGCTCAATAGCTTCCAGTATCAGCAGTGTTTATGCCTGTTATCTTAGCAATAACAGTTCCAATAAGAACTTGTCTTAAGTTTAATTATTTTTTTTAATTGTAGCTTAAGTTTTGTCCTGGCTCTACTTTTCATTTTAAATTATAATCATACTGTTCAATTCATGTGGGAAATCTATTCCATACTTAGTCTATTACATTAGTTAAAGTGAAATTAAAGGAAAGCCTATCAGTCTCCCCAGGTACATATGAACACGTGTATATTTTCATGATCAGGTGGTTTTTACTTACATTATCAAAGTTGCAATGTGATAAAATATGTTTGATAGTTAAGATTAGTAGCCCAAATACAAATCATACGTGATTCTGTTTACATACATGAAACAAGTGTACACTTAAACATATAGTAGAAAGAATACTTCACCATGTAGTCATATATAAATTAGTTCTGTATTGCTTGTGGAAATATGTGGTAGTCTTGTGACTTTTTACTATTTTAGAATGGAGTTACTGCTGTTTTTGTAACTTCTACATGGGGGTGGGGCATTTATAAACCAGCAAAGGGTATAATTTTTTCATCTTCATCATCTTCCGCTTAATCCAGGTTTGGCTCGTGGGGCAGCAGTCTAAGCAGTGAGGTCCAGACAGCCGTCTCCCCAGCCACAAAAAAAACCCCCAGCACATTTACCAGGAACCAAATTAATGAATTACACTTTTAGTATAATTGCCTGTGTTTGCTTTAAGTTGCATGAAACCAAACATTTCTGCTGATTAATTAAAAGGGCTCAGAATAGCATATTTTCCCAAACCCTGATACTATCTCCACCACCATATTTCACAGATGGAATAAGGCTTTGTGATGGAATGCAGTGTCTTCTGTTTTACAGATGTGATACTATTATGTGAAAAGGTGAAGTCCTTTTGGGCTTTTTTTACACCTGCACCATAGTGGCTCATCAGGCCGGTGCTTATCCCTGGTTTCCGTAGCGTGAAGTGACCAGGAATTCAACTCCTCCTGGATGGGATGCTAGTCCATCACAGGTTATACCTTCCCGGCATATTTTTACTGGTACCCATTTATACTGCTGGGTGAACAGAGGCACACTTGTGGTTGAGACCTTCCCCAGGGGTCTTAGCGCAGTAGGGGTCTAACTGGGATTTGAACACACAACCGTATTAGGTAAAACCAGAGATTTTTTCCTTGGGCAACGATGTTCTTTGGAGAACAGTGACTGTCTCCTTTCGTGCAAACACTTGTCCTGACGTTGGAGTCTGTAACTGTAAACTTGGTCAGTTTTACCCTGTTTCCCCTTTGTGACCTTGAGAATTATTATTCACTTTTGTCGATTGGTTGATTACACTTCAGCAAACATACTATAAAGATGAAATCTTGGGTAGGTCCATACAAGTTAAACTCGGCACCCACGCCCCCATAACTGTTATCCCACTGATGTAATATTCCATTATTTTCTTGTGTAAATAAAGGATAATGGTTTTTTGTTTTGTTTTTTTTTTAATTGCATTTATTTTTTTAAATTGGACTTTTTTAAGGACTTGTAGAAAATCGGTAACGTTTAAAATTATTTTAATGCACAAATCTAGAAAATCCCAGAGGTTTCACAAACTTTAAGGCAACACTGAGTAAGTTTGTGATATTTCGGTACTCAAGTACAAAACCACTTTTTTCCTTGTAACATGGAGCTCAAAGGGTGGAGTTTGTTCTTGAAGCCCATTAAAAACGGATAAAAGAGGTTTTGTGTGTTTTTAGGATGTTCCACACTGTGCAGATCGCATTTATACATTTTTAACCCCTGAGGGTAAGGGGAACGGGTCTGGACAAATGGGTTGTTACATGTGATATCTTTGGAAGGAAAAGACCTAAGATCACCAGATTTGATTCATGGATCCCCTGGGGATGAATACGGTGGGGTTGTATATCCAATACAATTTAACATTTTCTATTCCCAAAGTAAAAAACAATAAGAAATGAATGGGTTCTTATAAAATTAGTACCTTTCAAAAGAAAGTAATAATAAAATGGAAAATGTTTTGCGATCAATTGTGTGTTGAATTTGATGTATTCTGAAATAAAACTGATTTGTCTACATAATTCAACCCTCAGGAAATTCTGCTGGAGGTCCCTAGGTTGCAGCATATTATCATTGTGGACCAAAAGCCCACCAGCTGGTCTGGCCAACCCAGAGGAATTCTGGTTCACAGCATGTACTCGGTGCAGGAGCTGGGAGCAAAACCTGAGAGCAGTGAGACTTTTAAAGAAAAACTTAATGATTCAGTTACACTTTAGTACTAAGAACTATGTACTGATTAATGTCTGCCCTCACCCAGAGTCGGCTGAGATGGGCGCCAGCCTCCCTGTGACATTAATTAGGATTAAAAGGTTCATAAAATGAATGAATGTTCTTGATTTGATTATGGGGTTCAGATGAGGTGATCCTGAGTAATTACTCGTCTTTCTCTTTTTTTTCTTTCCAGTGATGGTTCACCGGAGGCAGCCGCATCCTGAAGATATTGCTGTGATCATGTACACGAGTGGTTCCACGGGCATCCCCAAAGGAGTCATGATCTCTCACAGAAACATCATTGCTGGGGTAGCTGGAATGGCTGAACGTATCCCGAACCTGGAGTAAGCGTTCCCTAGAATTTGTCTGTCTTCCAATAAGGCCCATTCTGAGCAGTCCCACTAGAACTTCTTTAAAATTAGGTACCAGCATCGAAAAAATTAGTCATCCTAAATGGATAGTTTTAGGTTCTATTTTTTGGGTTAACCATTACAATGACCAGTCCAAATTTCCTGCAATCATTTTGAAGGGTTTCCAAGATAGAGCCTGTTCCATTACCCCCGCTTCAAGCTCCTGGCTCGGACACCATTTGGAACACTTTTGGGGAGTCTATGATACAAGAATTATTACTTTCTACAAACAGTTAATGCCATTTCTCAGTCATTTCTAAAACTAGCTCTGCATTATGGAGCCTTAGGCCTCTCACGTAATAGGTTTTGTAGTAAAAGCCATTTCAAAATGCATTTTTATGGTGCCGCCAAATTGACAAAGGTGGCATTTTTAGATGCCCTTATTTTCAAAATTAGACATCTACAAAGCTCTGTTATGCTATTTTCCAAAATAATGGGACAGACTAAACCACTCTAATTTTTATGGAGGCCAGTTCTTCTCACTTTTGAAGTCATTGTCCTTCAGAATGCCTCAAAATGCAATTTACGCCATGGAAAGAAATGACCAATCTTTGAAAGTTCATTCAATACCTTGATACTTTTATTTCCAAGGGAGAAATACCTGTTTAATCCACTGGAAACATAAGTTTGAGGCTATGGTTTAGGTTGTAAAGGTGATCATGCCAAAAATACCCTAGTTTCACGACCATAAGGTGCATTAAGCAAAAAAGTCAGATAAGTCAAACTTGATTCAATTCATTCATAATAACCTGTTCAACTCTCCTTCACACGTGTGACAAACAAGCTTTATGGGTGCAGTACTATGGAGATTCAGCTCCCTCCTGGCCAAAGGGAGGCCAGCGGGGCAAGATGTTGGGAGACAGCCAAAGAGAGAGCAACTCATGCATCGTGTGAAATTTTGACTGGCGCGTTTGAATTTTGAATGGCACATTTGGCGCTTTTCGTAAGAGGAGGTTGTTTTCATATCTAGGGGACGAAAACTTCAGAAAATGTTTTTCGTAACCCGGAGTTTTCGTACCCAGGGGGTTTCATAAGTCGGGGGCCAACTGTGTGTGTGTGTATGTGTGTGATAGATATATATATCTATATATATATATATATATATATATATATATATATATATATATACACACACACACACACACACACACACACACACACACACCCCCCCGTGCAGCGAACTGGGTTATCAAAGGCGGGCCATGTCTGTCACTGTCTATGGTGAGAGGCATGTAAAAGAACCATTGCTGACTTTCGTAAAGAGTAGGCTGTAAAGCCGTCAGCATGTTTCTGTCCCTTACTATAAAGGGTTGTGACAGGAAGGGCATCCGGCGTAAAAAACCTCTGCCAAATCAAACGTGCAAATCACATGATTCGCTGTGGCGACTCCCGAGTAAAAGGGAAAAAGCCGAAAAGAAGACAGACAGACAGTGAGCAGGAGAATCGGGTGAACAATACTCATCACTTTCTGATTGGTCCATATCTGACTCATCGCTCCATTCATTCAGAACATCCCGTAATTTTGCTTTAGCAGTTTCTAATGGTTCATCGGTTGTTGGACATTTACCAAGAGAACACATGCAAAATATTTTCCTGTTTTTTAAAGCATGGCAGAGAAATCAAATATATTGTTACTGATGAACATTATAGACATTCCCCAGTGGCAGGGGGTCTTGAAATACCATGTAAACTCACTTTTACGGGGGGGGGGGAGCTTATTGGAGCAGGGCCCTTATGTCGAATACGGTAAGTCTTTTTGTGTAAATACAGACAAACATTTCTTACCTGTGGAGGTTGTTGTTATCGATATCATATGAATATTGGGTGGTTGTTTACACATGTCCCTGAGTGTTGTCGCTCATGTTCTTTTTCTTTATGTACTTGTCACTGTTGATGTCACACTTTCGAACTTTGCTACCTCTACATACTTTCAGCGTTTAGTTTTTATGAGGCCCTTCATCACGTGGTGTTCATGTGTTTTGTTTTTGTTTTTTTTAACCTGGCAGTGAGAATGACACCTATATTGGGTACTTGCCACTGGCACACGTGTTGGAGCTCAGTGCAGAACTGGTGTGTGTTTCTCATGGCTGCCGCATTGGATACTCCTCACCACAGACCCTCTCCGATCAGGTAACCAAACATTTCCATTACAGCTACAACATTCAACCGATGGTCTCGCAGAAAATGGTCTCAAAAGTGCTTGAAAGCCTTCATCAAAAGCATGTCATACTAGTTAAATAGGTCAGGTTCAAGATTATGTTGAGCTAATCCTATATCTGATAAAAGGAAATATAGCAACGGAGCACATAAATATAAGCAAGGTGAATAGTGTTGGTTTATTTTTCTTTCCCCTTCAGCTTTATGCTCTTTTATGGCTGGGATTAGTTGGGATTGGTTGTAGTCTCCTGTGACCCTAACACAGTGCTTCTCAATTATTTTCTGTGGCGTCCCCCAGGAAGGAAAAAAAAACCATTTCACTCCCCCCATCGCCCCGCGAGCAACTATAAATAGTATTATTTGCCTATAAAATTGTTATTTGTACACTTCTGCATAACATCATCATCATCTTCCGCTTAGTCCAGGGTCGGGTCGCGGGGGTAGCAACCTCAGCAAAGATGTTCCTCTCCCAAGCCACTTCCTCCAACTCTCCCGGGGGGGGAAACCGAGGCGGTCCCAGACAAGCCAAGAGACATAGTCCCTCCAGCGTGTTCTAGGTCAACCCCGGGGTCTCTTCCCGGTTGGCCATGCCCGAAACACTACACCAGGGAGGCGTCCGGGGGGCATTCTGACCAGATGCCCGAGCCACCTCAACTGGCCAATGCGGAGGAGCAGCGGATCTACTCCGAGCTCTCCCCGGATGGCGGAGCTTCTCACTTTATCTCTAAGGGAGAACCCCGCCACCCGGCGAAGGAAGCTCATTTCAGCCGCTTGTATCCGTGATCTTGTTCTTTCGGTCATTACCCAAAGCTCGTGACCATAGGTGAGGGTTGGAACGTAGATCGACTGGTAAATTGAGAGCTTTGCCTTACGGCTCAGCTCTTTCTTCACCACGATGGACCGGTACAGGCACCGCTTAACAGCAGAGGCTGCAGCGATCCGTCTGTCGATCTCTCGCTCCATCCTTCCCTCACTCGTAAACAAGACCCCAAGATACTTGAACTCCTCCACTTGGGGCAGGACCTCATTCCTGACCCGGAGGGTGCATTCCACCATTGTCCGACTGAGAACCATGGCCTAGGACTTGGAGGTACTGATCTTCATCCCGGCTGCTTCGCACTCGGCTGCGAATCGCTCCAATGAGAGCTGGAGGGCCCGACTTGTTGAAGCCAAAAGGACAACATCATCTGCAAAAAGCAGAGACGATATCCGATGGCCACCAAACCAGAACCCCTCATTGCCTCGACTGCGCCTAAAAATTCTGTCCATAAAAATTATGAACAGAATCGGTGACAAAGGACAGCCTTGGCGGACTCCAACTCCCACTAGAAACGAATCCGACCTGCTGTTACCAATACGTACCAAACTCTGGCTCCGGTGATACACCGACCGAATAGCTTGTAGCAACGGATCCAGAACGCCGTACTCTCGGAGCACGCCCCACAAGATCGTTCGAGGGACACGGTCGAAAGCCTTCTCCAAATCCACAAAGCACATGTGGACAGATTGGGCAAACTCCCATGCCCCCTCCAGAATCCCGTGGAGCGTATAGAGTTGGTCAAGAGTGCTGCGGCCAGGACGAAAGCCACAGTGTTCATCCTGAATCCGAGGTTCGACTATCGGTCGGATCCTCCTCTCTAGTACCCCTGCATAGACTTTCCCAGGTAGGCTGAGGAGTGTAATTCCCCGATAATTGGAACACACCCTCCGGTCCCCCTTCTTAAAAATTGGGACCACCACCCCAGTTTGCCAATCCAGAGGTACAGCCCCCGATGACCATGCGATGTTGCAGAGACGCGTCAACCAAGACAGTCCTACAACATCCAGAGCCCTGAGATATTCCGGGCGGATCTCGTCCAACCCCGGAGCTCGACCACCGAGGAGCTTTTTGACAACCTCAGTGACCTCCACTCCTGTGATGGGCGGACCCTCACCTGAAACCCCCAGGGTCTTCCTCTTCCACGGAGTGGGAGTTGGTGGGATTGAGGAGGTCCTCAAAGTATTCCCTCCACCTCTCAACAACATCCCCAGTCAAGGTAAGCAGCTCCCCATCTCCACTGTAAACAGTGTTTGTGAAGAACTGCTTCCCCCTCCTGAGGCGTCGGATGGTGGTCCAGAACCTTTTTGAGGCCAACCAATAATCACTCTCCAGGCCCTCACCGAACTCCTCCCACGCCCGAGATTTTGCATCTGCGACAGCCTCGGCTGCAGCACGTTTGGCCTGCCGGTACCCGTTTGCTGCCTCAGGAGTCCCACAGGCTAATAAAACCCGATAGGCCTCCTTCTTCAGCTGGACGGCCCCCTTCACCGCAGGTATCCACCACCGGGTTCGGGGATTACCGACGACCTTACGGCCACAGCTATGGGCTGCCGCCTCAGCAATGGTGGCACGAAACATGGCCCATTCGGATTCCATGTCCCCCGCCTCCTCCGGAACATGGTTGTAGCTCTGCCGGAGGTGGGAGTTAAAGGCCTCTCGGACAGGGGACTCAGCCAAACGTTCCCAGCAGACCCTGATTACACGCTTGGGCCTGCCAGGTCTGGAAGGCAGCCTCCCCCACCACCGAAGCCAACTCACCACCAGGTAGTGATCGGTAGACAGCTCAGCTCCTCTCTTCACCCGAGTGTCCAGAACATACGGCCGCAAGTCCGATGACACGACTACAAAGTCAATCATCAAACTGCAACCTCGGGTGTCCTGGTGCCAAGTGCACTTATGGACATCCTTATGTTCGAACATGGTGTTCGTGATAGACAAACTATGACGAGCACAGAAGTCCAACAACGAAACACCATTCGGGTTCAGACTGGAGAGTTCTGCATAACATTTATATCTTTATTCACATTCAAAACAAAAGAGAAAGAAATATAGTTACAACAACTTAAAACTTCATGAACATTGTTTTTAAATCTGTTCAATTGAACAGATTTAAAGTGCACCAATGTTCCTGAAATTTAAAAAATACATCCTTATTTATACTCATGATTATTTAAACTCATTCAACTTATTTATGTCTTAATACCTCCGTCTCTCTCCACCTTTCTCTTCATTCCTGTTAGGAATTTTCCAGTGTTGTTTCTTGAGGGGTTGTTTACTGCACTTCATATTGTTTGCTCGTGCGAAAAACCGCTACACCAAAGTGCGACAATGAGAGCGCCACTGCCAACTAGTGGAGTGGAGTAACACGTAATTCTAGTACACAATTCCAAAAAGCATGTTCCCCAGGGTCATAGCCCCCTCCCCAACATCACACCCAAGGAGGGGCGTGCCCCACTATTTGAGAAGCACTGCCCTAACAGCATCAGTGGTATTGATGATAAATCACTATAAAAGTGTAACACTTGAGCAATTGTGTTTGTGGCCATGTTGGCCCTGAGGACTAGAATCCTCATCAGGATGTGCCCTGCTTTTTAGCGGGGATTGACTCTGTGCAAAACTGTATTGTATAATATATAAATGCATTACATTCCCATTGTATGACATCATCACACAGAACTGGTTAAAACCATATTTATACACACAGTCTTATTGAGAGAGTTTTACAGTTACAACACAGCCTTGTTCTGCTCAGAAGTAAGACTTTATCGTACATAATCAAATTATTTCAGACTGGCACAATGGTTGTTTGGCACTGCACCAGTAATGTTAAACAGCCCCATGATAAGGATGACGATGTGCTGTTGATGTTTAAGCATAAATACGCATTTCCTGTAAAACAGAATGTTGACTGGCATTTACAGCAGAATGTGTTATGATGCATCCTCCCGCCCTTCTGGGAGAACCCAAGGTAGTTGGTGGAGAATCATGAGAACCATGATAAAGTACTAGTTCTAAGCATAAATGCTAGTGGGTGTGGGTGGTAGTACTGGACCGGACTCATGCTGTAGAGTAGCGTGCATGTGCGTTTCTGGCTGTACTGAACACACTGGAAAATTAGTTTCAACAATGTGTGTGTGTGTCTGTGTGTGTGTATATGTATATATGTGTGTGTGTGTGTGTGTGTGTGTGTGTATGTGCACCTCCAGATATTTATAATCCATCTCCAGATGTCTTCAAATTGCAAATTTCTGAATACTGGAGAAGGCCCCACAGACCTCTCTCTCCTCGCAGGAGTGGGACACACCCATGCTCCACCTTCACGACTCTGGCTTTCATCCCCTCGTTCCTGTGCCAGTCCAAAATCCATTTCACTTACTTTGGAGACTATAAGAAATGGAGACGGTTAATTGCAGACAGTAATAATATAGCTGGATGTCACGGAGATAAATAGTTATAGATATTAATAGACTGTAGTAATACATGTGTCACCCCAACATAGGCTACTGCTCACGCAAATATTCACTGGCCCAGGAACTGTTGTTGTTTTAAGCACATTATGTTCTGTCTTGTGTTAATGTAGGTTTTTTTTTTTTCCACAGTCAACCAAAATTAAAAAAGGCAGTAAAGGAGATGCCAGTGTCCTTCAACCAACATTAATGGCAGCAGTCCCGGTAGGAAAACACTCATGGGAACCTTTTTGTTCTGTTGTTTCTGATGCATGGTTCTCCAATGATGTTTTCTCCTGTTGCTCTCACCGTGCAGGAGATCATGGACCGTATCTATAAGAATGTGATGACTAAGGTGGATGAAATGAGCAGAGTTCAACGGACTCTCTTTGTTCTGGCTTACAATTATAAGATGGAACAGATCACGAAAGGATATAACACACCACTGTGTGACCGGTGTGGGACCATGCCACGTACATCAACTCAGCTGATACTTGAAACTCTGTTTGCTATTATTTTAAGTGTGTGTGTGTGCGTGTGTGCATGTGTGTGTGTGCGTGTAGTCTGGTTTTTAGAAAAGTGCGTTCATTGCTAGGTGGGAATACACGTGTGTTGCTGTCAGGTGGTGCTCCTCTGTCTGCAGCCACTCAGCGTTTTATGAACATCTGTTTCTGCTGCCCAGTGGGACAAGGCTACGGCCTCACAGAGACCTGTGGTGCGGGAACCATTAGTGAAAGTAAGACTTGCATTACACAAAAAGGAAGGTGGGAGAAAGGGTCTTGAGTTAATAAGATAGAACAATAACCAATTTTTTTTAAATAAATTACATTTTGTCCAGGTTAATAGAGGACAATATGGAGAAAAAAGTAAACAAAAATATATATTGAATATATAAACAGGCTACACTGCAGAATCGCGTCTTGAATTGATGAGGGAAAGCTGAACCCCCTCCATAAAGCATGTCCTGAACACTTTCAATATGGTTAAGGTTGGGACTCTGGGTGGCCAATACATATGTGAAAATAACTCCATGTTCCCAGAACCACTCGATCATTATTCGAGTCCCTATTTTATATTCGAGCCATGAACCTGTTCGTTCAATATTTACATTTATTCACATCTTTCTTTTTTTTGAGTGGTGTAGTAAAATTATGATCTGCTACAGGTTTGTTGGATGTCACAAAGTTGAATAGTCATAGATCTTATTAATAGACCATGCAGTGACCTCCACATCACTTCAAGGGCTTGTTAAATGTACTTTAAAATATTATGATTTTAAATTGTATTCGTCACATTGAGGCTCACATAGGCCAGAGGCAATTTTCATTGTGTGTGTGTGTGTGTATATGCATGCGTGTGTGTAGTATATGACTACAGAACAGGCCGTGTTGGAGCGCCTCTGGTGTGTTCTGAGATCATGCTTAAGGACTGGGAAGAAGGTGAGTGATGATCAAGCATGGTGATGAAAAAAATGCAATCAGTGACAGTATATCTTCTTCAGATAGTTGATGTAAAAGGCTTCACAACATTATGGGGATTGCAGTTTTTTGTTTGTCTCTTCTACTACAGAAAATAAATTGTTTGTTTGTTTCTTTGGTTCTCTTATAACTGTAATGGGCATTGTAGTCCGAAATCATTTCGGTAAAAGAGTTTATATCACCAGCAGTAGATGTGGATCCATGTGGATCATCATCATCAGCAGGAGTGAGGGGCTTCTAAGTAGTAGCACCTCAAAAGATTTAGAGAGCAGAAGGATCAGGATCATTGGGATCTTAGAAATAGTGTGTGAGTGACACACACACACACACACACACACACACACACACACAGGGAGAGGGAGCGATACACAGAGTAACACACATACACACACAGAGGGAGAGAGACAGAAACACACACACAAATTGAGAGAGAGGGGGAGAGAGACAAACACAAAGAGGGAGAGACGCAGAGGGGGAGAGAGACAGACAGGGGGCAGAAGAGACAAACACAGAGGGGGGGGAGAGAGAGAGAGAAGGACAGGGAGAGAGGCACGCGCGCAGGGCGGGAGCCAGGGAGAGAGGCACGCGCGCGCGCAGGGCGGGAGCCAGGGAGACGCACGCGCAGGGAGGGAGGGAGAGAGGGGGACGCGCGCGCGCGCAGGGAGAGAGGGACACACACGTGCGCCGGGGGGAGAGAGAGAGGGACGCACGCGCAAAGGGAGGGAGAGAGAGGGGGACGGACGCGCGAAGGGAGGGAGAGAGAGAGGGACGCAGGCGCGAAGGGAGGGAGAGAGAGAGGGACGACGCCGCGAAGGAGAGAGGCGCCGTTCGCAGGGAGGAGGAGAGGGACGTGCGCAGGGAGGGAGGAGAGGGACGTCGCGCAGGGAGGGAGGGGAGAGGGACGTCGCAGGGGGAGAGGGACGTCGCAGGGAGGAGGGAGAGGGACACACACACACACGCCAGAGGGGGAGAGAGGGACACACACGCAGGGAGAGACGCGCACAGGGAGCGAGCCAGGGAGAGGCGCGCGCAGGGAGCGAGCCAGGGAGAGGCGCGCGCAGGGAGCGAGCCAGGGAGAGACGCGCGCGCAGGGAGCGAGCCAGGGAGAGGCCTTGCGCAAGAGGGAGAGAGAGAAAGCCAGGGGAGAGAGAAGCGCGCAGGGAGAGAGGCGCCGCAGGAGAGAGGCCTTGCAGGGAGAGAGGCACAGCAGGAGCGAGCCAGGAGAGAGCGGCGCGCAGGGAGCGAGCCAGGGAGAGCCGCGCGCGCGGGGAGCGAGCCAGGGAGAGAGGCGCGCGCGCGCAGGGAGCGAGCCAGGGAGAGAGGCGCGCGAGCCAGGGAGAGAGGCGCGCGCGCGCAGGGAGCGAGCCAGGGAGAGAGGCGCGCGCGCAGGGGAGAGAGAGCGCAGCGCAGGGAGCGAGCCAGGGAGAGAGAGCGCGCGAGCGAGCCAGGAGAGACGCAGCGCAGGGAGCGAGCCAGGGAGAGACGCGCGCAGGAGCGAGCCAGGGAGAGAGGCGCGCAGGGAGCGAGCCAGGGAGAGACGCCGCGCAGGGAGCGAGCCAGGAGAGACGCGCGCGCAGGAGCGAGCCAGGGAGAGACGCAGCGCAGGGAGCGAGCCAGGAGAGAGGCGCGCAGGGAGAGAAAGCGCACAGGGAGAGAAGAGCCGCAGGGAGAGAGGCGCAGCAGGGAGAGAGAGCGCGCGCAGGAGCGAGCCAGGAGAGAGAGCGCCAGCGCAGGGAGCGAGCCAGGAGAGAGGCGCGAGCCAGGAGAGAGGCCGCCGCAGGAGCGAGCCAGGAGAGAGGCAGCGCGGGAGCGAGCCAGGGAGAGAGGCGCCGCAGGAGAGAGCGCAGAGCAGGAAGGCCGCAGGAGCGAGAGCCGCAGGGAGCGAGCCAGGAGAGAGAAAGCCACGCAGGGAGCGAGCCAGGGAGAGAGGCAGCGCAGGGAGCGAGCCAGGGAGAGAGAGCGCAGGAGCGAGCCAGGAGAGAGGAGCCAGCAGGAGCGAGCCAGGGAGAGAGGCGCAGGGAGCGGGCCAGGGAGAGAGGCGCGCGGGAGCGAGCCAGGGAGAGACGCGCAGGAGCGAGCCAGGAGACGCGCGCAGGGAGCGAGCCACGGAGAGACGCGCGCAGGGAGCGAGCCAGGGGGAGACGCGCGCAGGGAGCGAGCCAGGGAGAGACGCGCGCAGGGAGCGAGCCAGGGAGGGAGGCGCGCGCAGGGGGCGAGCCAGGGAGAGGCAGCGCAGGAGGCGAGCCAGGGAGAGACGGACGCGCAGGAGCGAGCCAGGAGAGACGCGCGCGCAGGGAGCGAGCCAGGGAGAGACGCGCGCAGGGAGCGAGCCAGGGAGAGACGCGCGCGCAGGGAGCGAGCCAGGGAGAGACGCGCGCGCAGGGAGCGAGCCAGGGAGAGACGCGCGCGCAGGGAGCGAGCCAGGGAGAGACGCGCGCGCAGGGAGCGAGCCAGGGAGAGACGCGCGCGCAGGGAGCGAGCGAGAGAGACGGACGCGCGCAGGGAGCGAGCGAGAGAGACGGACGCGCGCAGGGAGCGAGCGAGAGAGACGGACGCGCGCAGGGAGCGAGCGAGAGAGACGGACGCGCGCAGGGAGGGAGCGGGAGAGACGGACGCGCGCAGGGAGGGAGCCAGGGAGAGACGGACGCGCGCAGGGAGGGAGCCAGGGAGAGACGGACGCGCGCAGGGAGGGAGCCAGGGAGAGACGCGCGCAGGAGCGAGCCAGGAGAGACGCCAGCGCAGGGAGCGAGCCAGGGAGAGACGCGCGCAGGAGCGAGCCAGGGAGAGACGCCGCGCAGGGAGCGAGCCAGGGAGAGACGCAGCGCAGGAGCGAGCCAGGAGAGACGCGCCGCAGGGAGCGAGCCAGGGAGAGACGGACGCAGCGCAGGGAGCGAGCCAGGGAGAGACGCAGCGCGCAGGAGCGAGCCAGGGAGAGACGCGCGCAGGGAGCGAGCCAGGGAGAGACGCCGCAGGGAGCGAGCCAGGAGAGACGCGCGCAGGAGCGAGCCAGGGAGAGACGCAGCGCCGCAGGGAGCGAGCCAGGAGAGACGACGCCGCAGGGAGCCGAGCCAGGGAGAGACGCGCGCGCAGGGAGCGAGCCAGGGAGAGACGCGCGCGCAGGGAGCGAGCCAGGGAGAGACGCGCGCGCAGGGAGCGAGCCAGGGAGAGGCGCGCGCGCCAGGGAGAGACGCGCGCAGGGAGCGAGCCAGGGAGAGACGCGCGCGCAGGGAGCGAGCCAGGGAGAGACGCGCGCGCAGGGAGCGAGCCAGGGAGAGACGCGCGCGCAGGGAGCGAGCCAGGGAGAGACGCGCGCGCAGGGAGCGAGCCAGGGAGAGACGCGCGCGCAGGGAGCGAGCCAGGGAGAGACGCGCGCAGGGAGCGAGCCAGGGAGAGACGCGCGCAGGGAGCGAGCCAGGGAGAGACGCGCGCAGGGAGCGAGCCAGGAGAGACGCGCGCAGGAGCGAGCCAGGGAGAGACGCGCGCAGGAGCGAGCCAGGAGAGACGCGCGCAGGGAGCGCCAGGAGAGGCGCGCGCAGGGAGCGAGCCAGGGAGAGAGGCGCGCGCGCGCAGGGAGCGAGCCAGGGAGAGAGGCGCGCGCGCGCAGGGAGCGAGCCAGGGAGAGAGGCGCGCGCGCGCAGGGAGCGAGCCAGGGAGAGACGCGCAGGGAGCGAGCCAGGGAGAGACGCGCAGGGAGCGAGCCAGGGAGAGACGCGCAGGGAGCGAGCCAGGGAGAGACGCACGCGCAGGGAGCGAGCCAGGGAGAGACGCACGCGCAGGGAGCGAGCCAGGGAGAGACGCGCGCGCACGCGCAGGGAGCGAGCCAGGGAGAGACGCGCGTGCAGGGATCGAGCCAGGGAGAGACGCGCCGCAGGAGCGAGCCAGGGAGAGACGCCGCGCGCAGGAGCGAGCCAGGAGAGACGCAGCGCAGGGAGCGAGCCAGGAGAGACGCCAGCGCAGGGAGGCGAGCCAGGGAGAGACGCGCGCGCAGGGAGCGAGCCAGGGAGAGACGCGCGCGCGCAGGGAGCGAGCCAGGAGAGACGCAGCGCAGGGAGCGAGCCAGGAGAGACGCAGCGCGCAGGAGCGAGCCAGGGAGAGACGCGCGCCAGGGAGAGACGCCGCAGGAGCGAGCCAGGGAGAGACGCAGCGCGCAGGAGCGAGCCAGGAGAGACGCAGCGCGCAGGGAGCGAGCCAGGGAGAGACGCAGCGCAGGGAGCGAGCCAGGGAGAGACGCAGCGCAGGAGCGAGCCAGGAGAGACGCAGCGCACGCGCAGGGAGCGAGCCAGGAGAGACGCGTGCAGGGAGCGAGCCAGGGAGAGACGCCAGCGCAGGAGCGAGCCAGGAGAGACGCAGCGCGCAGGGAGCGAGCCAGGGAGAGAGGCGCGCGCGCGCAGGGAGCGAGCCAGGGAGAGACGCGCCAGCAGGAGCGAGCCAGGGAGAGACGCACACGCAGAGGAGCGAGCCAGGAGAGACGCACGCCAGCAGCAGGGAGCGAGCCAGGGAGAGAGCACGCCACAGGAGCGAGCCAGGGAGAGACGCACGCGCAGGGAGCGAGCCAGGGAGAGACGCCAGCGCAGGGAGCGAGCCAGGGAGAGACGCGCAGGGAGCGAGCCAGGAGAGGCGCACGCCAGGAGAGAGACAGCGCAGGGAGCAAGCCAGGGAGAGAGACGCGCAGGAGCGAGCCAGGAGAGAGACGCAGCAGGAGCGAGCCAGGAGAGACGCCAGCGCAGGGAGCGAGCCAGGGAGAGAGGGACGCGCGCAGGGAGCGAGCCAGGAGAGAGGGACGCACAGCAGGAGCGAGCCAGGGAGAGGGACGCGCGCGCAGGGAGCGAGCCAGGGAGAGAGGGACGCGCGCGCAGGGAGCGAGCCAGGGAGAGAGGGACGCGCGCGCAGGGAGCGAGCCAGGGAGAGAGGGGCGCCCGCGCAGGGAGGGAGAGAGAGAGGGACGCACGCGCACAGGGAGGAGGGGGGGAGAGACGCGCAGGGAGGGAGGGATGTGCGCAGGGAGGGAGGGAGAGAGGCGCAGAGGGTGGGGGGGAGAGGGACACACACGCAGGGTGGGAGGGGAGAGAGGGACACACACGTGCGCAGGGAGAGAGAGGTACACACGCCACAAGAGGGGGAGAGAGAGAGGACACACACGTGCGCAGGGGGGGGAGAGGGACACGTGCATGCAGGGAGAGAGAGAGAGGGACACACGCGCAGGGAGGGAGAGAGGGACACACAAGGAGGGGGAAGAGGGACACACACGCAGGGAGGGAGGGAGGGAGAGGCGTGCGCAGGGAGAGAGGGACACACGCGCGCAGGGGGGAGAGAGGGACACACGCGCGCAAGGAGGGAGGGACGCGCGCGCAGGGACAGAGGGACACACGCACGCACAGAGGGAGAGAGGCACGCGCGCGCAGGGAGGGAGAGAGGCACGCACGCGCAGGGACAGAGGGAGAGAGGCACGCGCATGCACGCCCAGGGGGGAAGAGAGAGACGCATGCGCGGGGGAAAGAGGGAGGGAGGCACGCACGCGCAGGGGGAAAGAGGGCGAGAGACACGCTCACGCACGCCCAGGGGGAAAGAGAGAGACACGCACAGGGGGAAAGAGGGAGAGAGACGCGCGCAGGGGGAAAGAGGGAGAGAGACACACACACGCAGGGGGCAAGAGGGAGAGAGAGACGCACACGCAAGGGGAAAGAGGGAGAGAGAGACGCACGCGCAGGGGAAAAGAGGGAGAGAGGCACGCACGCGCGGGGAGGAGAGAGACGCACGCACGCGCAGGGGTACGAGGGAGAGAGACGCGCGCGCGCAGGAGCTACGAGGGAGAGAGACGCACGCGCAAAGGGAAAGAGGGAGAGAGAGAGACGCACGCGCAGGGGAAAGAGGGAGAGAGACATACACGCACTCGCAGGGGGAAAGAGGGAGAGAGACATACACGCACACGCAGGGGGAAAGAGGGAGAGAGACACACGCACGCGCAGGGGGAAAGAGGGAGAGAGACGTACGCACAGGGGGAAAGAGGGAGAGAGACACGCACGCACGCGCAGGGAGGGAGAGAGATGCGCACGCAGGCGCAGGGAGGGAGAGAGATGCGCACGCAGGGAGGGAGAGAGAGACGTGCACACAGGGAGGGAAGAGAGAGGGACGCGCATGCAGGGAGGGAGAGAGACACACGCACGCACAGGAGGAAAGCGGGAGAGAGACACGCGCAGGGGGAATGAGGGAGAGAGACGCGCGCACACGTGCAGGGGGAAAGAGGGAGAGAGATACGCACACACGCGCAGGGGGAAAGAGGGAGAGAGACACGCGCAGGGGGAAAGAGGGAGAGAGAGAGGCGCAGGGGAAAGAGGGAGAGAGACACGCGCACACACGCGCAGGGGGAAAGAGGGAGAGAGACATACACGCAGGGGGAAAGAGGGAGAGAGATGCGTGCACAAACGCGCAGGGGGAATGAGGGAGAGAGACGTACGCACAGGGGGAAAGAGGGAGAGAGACACGCACGCATGCGCAGGGAGGGAGAGAGACACGCACGCACGCGCAGGGGGGGAGAGAGATGCACACACGCGCAGGGGGGAGAGGAGAGAGAGACACACGCAGGGGGAGAGGAGAGAGAGACGTGCACACAGGGAGGGAAGAGAGAGGGACGCGCATGCAGGGAGGGAGAGAGACACACGCACGCGCAGGAGGAAAGAGGGAGAGAGACACGCGCAGGGGGAAAGAGGGAGAGAGACGCGCGCACACGTGCAGGGGGAAAGACGGAGAGAGATACGCACACACGCGCAGGGGGAAAGAGGGAGAGAGACGCACACGCGCAGGGGGAAAGAGGGAGAGAGACGCGCGCACACACGCGCAGGGGGAAAGAGGGAGAGAGACGCGCGCACACACGCGCAGGGGGAAAGAGGGAGAGAGACGCAGCACACCCGCCAAGAGGGGGAACGAGGGAGAGAGACGCGCGCACACCCGCGCAGGGGGAACGAGGGAGAGAGATGCGTGCACAAACGCGCAGGGGGAATGAGGGAGAGAGACGCGCGCACAAACGCGCAGGGAGAAAGAGGGAGAGAGACGCGCACACACGCGCAGGGGGAAAGAGGGAGAGAGATGCGCGCACACACGCGCAGGGGGAAAGAGGGAGAGAGACGCGCGCACACACGCGCAGGGGGAACGAGGGAGCGAGACGCGCGCACACACGCGCAGGGGGAACGAGGGAGCGAGACGCGCGCATCCGCGCGCAGGGGGAACAAGGGAGCGAGACACGCGCAGGGGGAAAGAGGGAGAGAGACACACACGCGCAGGGGGAAAGAGGGAGAGAGACACGCGCACACACGCGCAGGGGGAAGAGGGAGAGAGACACACGCGCAGGGGAAAGAGGGAGAGAGAGAGACACACACGCGCGCGCAGGGGGAAAGAGGGAGAGAGAGGCACGCACGCGCAGGGGGGAGAGAGACGCTCGCGCGCAGGGGGAAGAGGGAGAGAGACACACACGCACGTGCAGGGGGAAAGAGGGAGACACACGCACGCGCAGGGGGAAAGAGAGAGAGAGACACGCGCACGCACGCGCAGGGGGAAAGAGGGAGAGAGACACACGAGAAGGGGGAACGAGGGAGAGAGACACGCACGCGCAGGGGGAAATAGGAAGAGAGAAAGAAGCATACACACAGGGGGAGAGAGAGACACACACAGAGGGAGAGAGAGAGAGAGAGAAAGAGGGAGACAGCTCTTGCAGAAGAGGTTACACTGGGGGGGAATATGGCGACACGGTACTGCGGGAGCTCTGATTATTTTGCTTTTAATTTCATTATTATCCGTCAATTCACAAAGAATGACATACCGGATCGGTCGAGGCCCGGGTTAACAACGACCGCCATCAGTGCCGTCAACCAACAGGGTGCTGATGGAAATTGGACTGCTGTTGGTCGAAGAAGGAGAGGCGGGAGGCGTGTCTGTTGCCAGAGAGAGAAGAGGAAAGGCATGAGTCTAGGACTGAAAGTAGGGACTTTGAACGTTGGAACTATGGCAGGAAAAGGTAGAGAGCTGGCTGACATGATGCAGAGGAGGAAGGTGGACATACTGTGTGTTCAGGAGACCAGGTGGAAAGGTAACAAGGCTAGAAGCATAGGAGCAGGGTTTAAGCTGTTTTATCATGGTGTGGATGGGAAGAGAAATGGAGTCGGAGTCATCTTGAAGGAGGAGTTTGTCAGGAATGTTCTAGAAGTGAAAAGAGTGTCAGACAGAGTGATGAGTCTCAAGTTAGAAATTGAAGGTGTGATGGTCAATGTTGTTCGTGCTTATGCCCCACAGACAGGATGTGAGCGAGAAGAGAAGGAGAGATTCTGGAGGGAGTTAGATGAAGTGATGCAGAGTACCCACAGAGGTGAAAGAGTGGTCATTGGGGCAGACTTCAATGGACATGTTGGTGCAGGAAACAGAGGGGACGAGGAAGTGATGGGTAGGTTTGGTATCCAGGACAGGAACGCAGAAGGACAGATGTTGGTATATTTTGCAAAAAGGATGGAAATGGCTGTGGTGAATACTTTCTTCCAGAAGAGAGAGGAGCATAGGGTGACTTATAAAAGTGGAGGTAGGAGCACACAGGTAGACTACATCTTGTGCAGGCGATGTAATTTAAAGGAAGTCAGTGACTGCAAAGTAGTAGCGGGTGAGAGTGTTGCCAAACAGCACAGGATGGTGGTGTCCAGGATGATGCTGATGGTGAGGAAGGTGAAGAAGGCAAAGGCAGAGCAGAAGACAAAGTGGTTGAAGTTGAAAAAGGAAGTGTTGTGTTGTCTTCAAGGAGGAGTTGAAACAGGCTTTGGGTGGTCAGGAAGTGCTTCCAGATGACTGGATAACTACAGCTAATGTGATCAGGGAGACAGGTAGGAGAATACTTGGTGTGTCATCTGGAAGGAAAGTAGATAAGGAGACTTGGTGGTGGAATGAGGAAGTGCAGGAGTGTGTACAAAGGAAGAGGTTAGCTAAGAAGAAGTGGGACATTGAGAAAACCGAAGAGAGTAAACAGGAGTACAGGGAGACACAGCGTAAGGCAAAGGTAGCAGTGTCAAAGGCCAAACAGAGCGCGTTTGATGACTTGTATGCTCGGTTGGAAAGTAAGGAGGGAGAAAATGATTTATACAGGTTGGCACAGCAGAGAAATAGAGATGGGAAGGACGTGCAGCAAGTTAGATTGATAAAGGACAGAGAGGGAAATGTATTGACTGATGACAGAAGTGTGCTGGGAAGATGGAAAGAGTACTTTGAAGAGCTGGTGAATGAGGGAAATGAGAGAGAGAGAAGAGTAGAAGAGGTGACTGTTGAGGACCAGGAAGTAGCAAAGATTAGTAAGGGTGAAGTGAGGAGGGCATTGAAGAGGATGAAGAATGGAAAGGCAGTTGGTCCTGATGACAGACCGGTGGAGGTATGGAAGTGTCTAGGAGAGGTAGCAGTAGATTTTCTGACAAGAACATTTAACAAGGTTTTAGAGAGTGAGAGGATGCCAGAGGAATGGAGGAGAAGTGTGCTGGTGCCCATTTTTAAGAACAAGGGAGACGTGCAGAGTTGTGGCAACTACAGAGGGATAAAGTTGATGAGCCATATGATGAAGTTATGGGAAAGAATAGTGGAAGCTAGACTAAGGGCACAGCATTTGTCATAGCATAGGTCAGCATTTGTGAACAACAGTTTGGTTTCATGCCAAGAAAGAGCACCACAGATGCAGTGTTTGCCTTGAGGATGTTAATGGAGAAGTACAGAGAAGGTCAGAGGGAGCTGCATTGTGCCTTTGTGGATCTGGAGAATGCATATGACAGGGTGCCGAGAGAAGAACTGTGGTATTGCATGAGGAAGTCTGGAGTGGCAGAGAAGTACGTTAGAGTCGTGCAGGACATGTATGAGAGATGTAAGACAGTGGTGAGGTGTGCTGTCGGTGTGACAGAAGAGTTCAAGGTGGAGGTGGGACTGCATCAAGGGTCAGCTCTCAGCCCCTTCTTGTTTGCTATGGTGATTGACAGGCTGACAGACGAGATTAGACAAGATTCCCCATGGACTATGATGTTTGCAGATGACATTGTGATCTGTAGTGAGAGCAGAGAACAAGTGGAGGAAAATCTAGAGAGGTGGAGGTATGCCCTGGAAAGGAGGGGAATGAAGATTAGCCTCAGTAAGACAGAATACATGTGCATGAATGACAAGGACCCAAGAGGAACAGTGAGATTACAGGGAGCAGAGATAAGAAAGGTGGAGGATTTTAAGTACTTAAGCTCACCAATCCAGAGCAATGGAGAGTGTGGAAAAGAGGTCAAGAAGCGCGTGCAGGCAGGTTGGAATGGTTGGAGAAAAGTGTCCGGTGTGATAGGAGGGTATCGGCAAGAATGAAAGGAAAAGTGTACAAGACGGTGTTGAGGCCAACGATGTTGTATGGGTTAGAAACAGTGGCCCTGGGGAAAAGACAGGAGGCAGAGCTGGAGGTAGCAGAGATGAAAATGTTGAGGTTCTCTTTGGGAGTAACGAGGATGGATAGGATCAGAAATGAGTACATCATAGGGACAGCACATGTTAGATGTTTTGGAGACAAAGTCAGAGAGGCTAGATTGAGATGGTTTGGACATGTACAAAGGAGGGATAGTGAGTATATTGGTAATAGGATGCTGAGGCTGGAACTACCAGGCAAAAGGCCTAGAGGAAGACCAAAGAGACGATTCATGGATGTGGTGAAGGAGGACATGAAGGTCGTTGGTATAAGAGAAGAAGATGCAAAGGATAGGGTGAGATGGAGGCAGATGATTCGCTGTGGCGACCCCTGAAGGGAAAAGTCGAAAGGAAAAGAAGATTATCCGTCAATTCACACGGAATATTAGTCTATTCTAGAGAGGATTTTCTAATGTTCATTTGTGGTGTGCTAAAAAGTGACAAGTTTAATAGTGTAAATTTAACCGAGGAAATTTTCACTGAACACAATTCCAGCTATCCTAGCGCTAACAGGTATACACACAAACGTCGTAGACGGAGGCAGGGAAAACGTGGAGGGGTGCTCGTTCGCTTGCGTAAGCGGAAGTCGCGGATTCCACTACCCAGCGTCTTTCTCGGAAATGTGAGATCTATTCGCCATAAAGTCGATGAGTTGTGTTGCTACATTCACACTAGAAGGGATTACCGTGATGCATCAGTATTTTGTTTTACTGAAACCTGGATAGATTCATCTGTCCCCGACTCAGCAATTGCAGCTCCTGGATTCGCACTCTATCGTTCAGACAGAGACTTCAAGGCATTGAATAAAGGTAGAGGTGGTGGACTATGTTTTCTTTTGAATGAAACCTGGTGCACCAATACCAAAGTTCTATCTGACTCGTGTACACCTGAGCTGTCGACCCTTTTACTTTCCATGGGAGTTTGGATCTGTGATACTGTATGTATCCCCTGAAGCCGATGCTAAGTCTGCTATCCATCAGTTATCGGACATCATTACTGATTATGAGGACAAAAACTCAGGATCTATCTGTATTGTACTTGGTGATTTCAACCACACGAATCTTCGGAAAGGGTTGCCTGAGTACCACCAGCATGTGGTGTGCACAACGCGGAAGGACAGAACTCTTGATCACTGTTATACGACTATAAAAGGTGCCTACCGGTTGCTGAAACGTGCTCCTCTTGTGACTCAGATCACAACATGATCCATCTGCTCCCATCATACAAACAACAGTTGAAACGTGAGAAGCCTATGACATGCGTAGTCACTCAGTGGACTGAGGCAGCTACTCAACGACTTCAAGGCTGTAATGCTTGTACGGACTGGGATGTGCAGCTGACCTGGATGAGGCTACTGATGTCATAACCGCTTGCATTTCAAGTTCTGCGAAGGCTTGTGTATACCAACAAAGTCAGTGACGTCATACCTGAATGAGAAACTGTGGTTTGATCGCTGTGTGAACACAGTTACGTGCAAAGGAACTGCCATTTAAATCTGGTGACCCGTTCGTCATCAAAAAGACCAAGTATTACCTTTGTAAGTCTGTGAAACAGGCCAAACTACGGTACCGGGATAGACTTGAAAGTACACTTTCCGTCACTGACACTCGGCAACTGTGGCAGGAGATAAACAGGATCACAGGGTACAAACCGAAATCACAGTTGGTGCCTACTGATGGCGTCACACTGCCTGACCAGCTAAACAAGCAAAAAAAAACCACCCCCACCGGGACTTCGTTTCTGGACACTGCAAGAGGCATACACACAGAGAGAGAGAGAGACTCATAACATTGTGATAGTTAAAGAAGAGTGTCGAGTGGAAGCAATCACTCTGGCACTACTAGTGATGTCATAACGCAATAATACTCCTTGTGTTCAAGTGCATGCAAGGCCTTGCTCCCAACTACCTCACCAATCTTCATCGAGAGTACCAGCCACTCAGATCTCTCTGATCAAACTCAAAGAATCTCCTGGAGATACCAGCCACCCGAACGCACACATTTGGTGACTGTTCATTTGAGAAAGCGGCTCCAATACCGTGGAACAATCTACCGATCCATGTCAGATCCCAAGTGAACATAAACACGTTCAAGTCACAATTTAAAACACATCTGTTCACACTTGCCCACTACGCCTATCAATAAGTTCTCAGACTCACCCCCAGCGCTTTTGAGTGGCATGTGCCAGAATTAGCGCAATATAAATATTTGTATGTATGTATGTATGTATATATGTATAACCAAATGGAGAACCAGAAGAAAGACGAGCATGAGGTAATCAGCCCCTCCTATCACCTTGAGGATTTCATCCTGCTACTTTAACAGCATGAAAGTATATGACCCTCCAGGGATATGCCTTCCCACCTCATGTTGGACTATGTACCAGACAGCATGACATTCACCACAGTGTTGCCAGACTATTTTAGCCCTTTCGCACGAGCTCGACATGAATCCCCTTTCATCTGTAATGAGGACAAGATGCTAAAGGCAGGTGAGCACAAATCCCAATAGAGGATGTTGGGTCCTGGTATCACCCTCATGGAGTTTGACAGTCATTCAGAAACATGCACATCCTGTTGGAGATCATTTTATAAGACTGTGGCAGTGCCCCCTCTTGTTCGTTTTTATACAACTGAGCAGATACCGGTCCTGCTGCCGGGATGATTCCCCTATGCAGCCCTGTCCATCTCTTATTGTGTAATAGACCATCTCCTAGTATCGCCTCCATGTTTTTGTGACTGTGCTCGGAGGCACAGCAAACATTTTTGCAACTAAACATGTGGACGTACCTTCCTGGAGGAGGAGGTGGTACCAACTCATGCTTCCAGACTCAAGCAGAACAAAGACAAGAGAATCAGCCAGCAGGAGATCAGTGGTCACCATATCTTCAGTTTCTTGATTTTGTTGGGGTTGTCTTGGTTTTTACTCTGTTTGCTTTTTTCCAATTTCATGTCCCCTGTGCAGAGGTGAAACTGATTCACAAGCACTTGTGCTTCCTAAATGTAACTTTAATTTAATCTTTGAATTTTACCCGACTTGGTCCTAAAATACAGTGATGATGTGTTCCCATCATTTCTTTTTTGAGCATTTTACTGGCATTAAAGGATTTAGACTTGTTTATTTTATACTTCTTTCCATAATTAAAAAAAAGCAAATGACCACTTTTGTGCAAGTAATGTGAGGAAATGTTGAAAGGTTAAAGGGGTATGAATACTTTTATAATTGCAGTGCAAGGAAGCTTCGAAATCTGTTCCTCTGAATATATATGGCACTGTTGTGACCTATCTGTTTGTGACTAAATATAAACATGCACATATCTATTTAGTGAGCAAAAGTTACAGGGGGTCCTCTTTATTGCTGCAGGAGGATACTATAGCACTGACCAGCCCAATCCTCGAGGAGAGATTCTGATTGGTGGACCAAATGTTACGATGGGTTACTATAAGAATGAGGCAAAGAACAAGGAAGACTTCTTTGTGGACAAAAATGGCCAGCGCTGGTTCTGTACAGGAGACATCGGCGAGTTCCATACTGACGGCTGTCTTAAGATCATTGGTGAGCAACACTGTAGGACACGCTTATGCCAGAGACATCTGAGCGACCAATGAAATTATAGCTAGTAATATGGATTTTATTACAGACACTCCCCGACTTATGTTCATCCGTTTTATGTTTTTTCGATTTTACATTTTTTTTTTTCCAAAAAAAAGTCAAATTTTGAGTTTAGACGTATCTACGTAGTACGCTGACGTAATGACGCAATGACACTGCATTCATTATTTACAAACTAGACTGAGTTATATCTCAGTTATATAGCGTGTTACCCTTGTGTTAAGACGTCGTCTCTGTGATCATTGTGTTTACACTGTTTTGCAGACTTTTGTAACCCTAAGCAAATCTGGTTGGTGAGAAGTGTAAGGCTACTAGCATGGGTGCAAGTCTCATACACAGATGAATTAACTATCTGCTCAGATCGGCACAATCTACCATGCATACTCAGTTCAGCAAAGAGAGTTGTAATATGAATGAAAACCCGAATCCACAAATTACAGAAAAATTACAGATATTTATTATGTTTTAGCAGAATCCTAAGAGTGTATACTTATTTTTATATTGATATTCATTAGGATTTGTACTTGTTCTTTGTATGCATCTCTTGAATAAAGTTTACTTACTTACACAAAAGAAAGAACTCTCCGCTTTGCTGGGATTCACATTAGTGCAGGCTGTGTTCTAAACGAGTTCAACGGCATCCTTGTGCACTTGAAAGACCCGAAGTCTGTATAACCCACAGCAAGTACACTACTTATGCAAGTACACTACTTTCGGTATTGAGCGCGTCACATATTGTAAGCGTTGATTGGCTGTTTTAAGCTTCATGTAAAGTGACTCGATATAAATAAGTGACTTATTTGAAATTAATGTTGATATTATTTGATATATTTGATATTTTACAATATTATGTTTATAATAATTGATTTAGGGCTGTTTTATGAGATACAGTAATGGTATTTATGGATGTTTAGTACAGTATGAGAGTCACACGTCATACGTCATTGTAACAACTTACGTTCACTTTCAACTTGTGTTCGGCCGTCCGGAACCAATTAAAAACGTAAGTCGGGGAGCGTCTGTATTCTTAAAAGTGTGTGCGCACGTGTGCGTGTGTGTGTGTGTGTGTGTGTGTGTGTGTGTGTGTGTGTGTGTGTGTGCGCGCGCGCGCGCATGTGTGTGCATGCGTGTGTGCGTGTGTGTCAAGACCGAAAAAAGGACTTGGTGAAACTACAGGCAGGAGAGTACGTGTCTTTAGGAAAAGTGGAAGCCGCCCTGAAAAACTGCCACTTGATTGACAACATATGTGCTTATGCTAACAGGTGAGCGTACACACACCATACTGGACGTTAACATTTTAAAGCCTTGTAGAGGGCCACAGACTCGTCGGTTTCTATTAAATCCCTTATAGTACAGCTGAAAGTCTGAACCTCAATCACATTTCTTGGTGGGCAGAAGCACATTTCCTGTGACACTGTCCAATTACTTGTGAAGCTAAATGCGCATTATTATTTTCTGTGCAGAATGTGTTGTATTTCATCCAGTAATCACGTTTATCACAACTTGGTAGTTTTTACCAGTAAAAATTTGATCTGCCTCAGTCGATCTTTCTTCTACCTCAAGTCTCTTTATTATGAAACCTTCACACTGCCAGCCATTCACAGGCTACCTCCCTCTCATTCACCCTGAATTCCTTCTCTCTTCTCCCATATCTCTGTCAGTGATGAATCATACGTGATTGGCTTTGTGGTGCCCAATCAGAAACAGCTGCTAGCTCTTGCCAAGCAGAAGCAAGTATGTGGATCCTGGGAAGAAATCTGTAACCACCTTGAGATGGAGAAGGAGGTGCTGTGCATCATTACTGAAGCTGCTGTGAATGGTGAGATCCCTCACAATGACATCACTTCATTATTTAATGGTGCATGATGATTACAGGTGGCGTAGTGGTGTCGTGGTCAGCATGTCCACTTCACAGCAAGAATGAGGTGGGTTCGAATCCCAAGCTCAGCTCAGCGTTGTCTGTGTGGAGTTTTCATGCTCTTGCGTGGAGTTTTTCGGGGTCCACCCGTTTCCTTGCGGACTCCAGAGACATCAACATTAGGCTAATTGTCTGCTCCAAATTGCCCCTAGATGTGTGTGTTGGCCCTGTAATGGAGTGAGTGTACATGACCATTGCCCAGAGTTGGCTGAGATGGGCTCCAGCCTCCCCATGGCCCAAGTAGTATTAAGCAGTTGGGCAAAGAATGAGTGATGAATGTAGCATAACATTTAACTACAAAAAAGTTACACCCCAAAAAATAAATAAATAAATAAGCCAACAAATAAATTTCCTTAAAGGATCCACAAGATCATTTTTCCTGCTGCTGCCATGTAAGTTCAGTCTGTACAGTAAATACTTCATCTATCTGTGATTATTTAACTGCTTTATTTACTCCTATTGATCTCAATCTCATTTCTGTAACCGTTTAATCCTAATTTGGGTCGCGGGGAGGCTGGTGCCCATCCTTTCGCCTTCTAATTTTTTATGCTCTGTTTTCTTTCCAGCTAAACTGGAGCGCTTTGAAATCCCCAAGAAGATCCGTCTGAGTGCCGAACCCTGGACTCCAGAGACAGGCCTGGTTACTGATGCCTTTAAACTCAAACGCAAGGAGCTGAAAAGTCACTATCAGGAAGACATCGAGAGGATGTATGGTGGCAAGTAAAAGAAGAGAGGATCAACCAGTAGCAAGAATTTTGATAGTTGAAGGGAGTTGGGATGCAACGTAACCACGAAGTCTAATATCACAACTCATCCTATGCATTCCTACTTCCTCTGAGTAAATGGATCTTGTACTGGGATATTAAAGATAAAGTTTATTCATTGACCAAAATAAAAGTATCACAGATATTAAGCAGGAAGTTAGAAATTTTTGACCAGCAGTCCTCTAGAGGATAAACGTTTAGATTATACACTACGAAGACACACGGACCTGAAATGAGAACTGACTTCACTTTACATCTCCACTCTGAAAGTGAAGGCGAAGAACGAGCTCTGAACACCAGGAAGCGATTCACGGGAAAAGCACAAACACATCTGCTGTCACAGAAAACAATCCAATCAACGCCTGCAAAGTTCCATCTGACCAGCCTTGTTAGTGACACCATCCCATGCACAGGGAACAGTCAGCTGGGCGTGTGTGTGTGTGTGTGTGTGTGTGGGTGTGTGTGTGTGGGTGGTGATTATTTGTGGATGAAGTCTTGAGAGATTTCATTGTGAAAGTCACTGGTTATTGGATATTCCTTACATACGTTGTTTGTTTTAATCAGAAAACTCCTTTGACATTGAGTTGTTGATGGTTTGTCACGTGGTTCTTTGGTTGTTCCTGCTTTTCTTCTATCCCCGAGTTTATTCCAAATAAGAGGTGGTACTCTGAGATGAAGCGATTTGTACGATGGCGTGAATAATACAGTTGTTTGTATATCATGCTCTGGGTTTGGTTTTCACGCCCTGCTCCCCCTGCGTTCTCACTTCTGCGGCTTATCCGAAAGGACGAGTTTAGCTGACAGTACCAGTATGATTTAATAACACGAGGAAACTTGTGGCATATTCTACAGAAAAGGCTCCGTGTCTATATTCATTTACACTGTAAACAAATCAGTCAGATGAGGGTTGCCTTGTTTTGTTTTGTTTTTGAGATTATTCAGTATGACTCCAGAGGATGAGTGACTTGTGCGGGATACGCCCTTCCTTCAGTCCAAAGGTGACTGGGAGAGGTTCCAGCTTCCCTGCTTCAACCTGACAGGATAAATCGTTCTGATGTGAGGGCACGGCTTTATCCCAGGGGTGAAAGTAGTGTGTTTATCTTTATGAAGTTTCTTTAACTTTAGCAACAGCCATCAATCTGTGGATTCTGTAAGATGAACATTTCTATCCGGAATAGAGAAATAACGCTCATCACGTTCTCAGTGCCGGACATCTGGTCACCTCAATGACGAGGGACTTTTGATTCTAAAGCAAATGAGAATATTCCGTCCGTTGACGGAACAGTAATGTTGAAGAGGATATGTGTGGAACCTTCAGGGTCTTTGTGATGAATAAATATTTAAATCTTGAAATAAGGACCTAGTTATGGGCTGTGAAAAGATGAATTGTTGTACACACACACACACACCACAGTCAGGTATATATATAAAAAAATAAATAAATAAATAATAATAATAATAATAATAATAATACCATGTCCCCCAGTGCAGCTAACTGGGTTATCAGAAGCCGGCCACGTGATTCGCTGGTGAGAACGTCGTGTACAACAACCACTTCTGACTTTTGTCACAACGGGCTGCATAGCTGTGTTTCTGGACAAGATGGGCACAGCCTCCCCGTGACCCTAATTGGGATTAAACAGAAAATGAATGAATGTATGAATAATCCCATGTGAAGGTTCAAGACAGAAGAAATTTGTGCAGTGGGAGAACTGACTGATGAATGTTCGGTCCTGTACTGACCAACTTGTTTTGAAATCAGATGTGAACCATTTTAATAAGAAAGAAAGGAACGGCGATGGTCACAGTTTTGGACGTCCACCTCACAGCAAGAAGCTCCTGCGGTCCATTTTTGGTCTTGTGACGTTTCTGTGTGCACTTCACATGATGTTCCGCTCTACTCGAGTGGGTTTCATCAGGGTACTCCGGTTTCCTCCCGCAGTCCACAAACATCCTCGCTGGGCCGATTGGCTGTTTCATATCACCATTCAGTATGTGTGTGTGTGTGTGTGTTGCCCTGCAATGGTCTGGTGAACTGTTCAGGGTGTACCTAATTAGGATTTAAGTGGCTTATAACATGAATAATAATATATTTTGAGATTTCATCTGAAACAGAAGTTCAACTTTACCGCTTGTTTCTGTAGAATATGCCTCACACCAGTCATCGAATGTTATCTTCCCGATTCATCATCCGTTCTACAGCCCTTCGTTCAGGGGGTTTAAGGCACGTTGGGGTTCAGACTCAACCCGAACTCGTACCTTTACAGAAGAGAAGAACCCGCCTCGCTACCACATGAACCGACATTGTCCCTCCATCGACTCGCCGTGCGACGTACGTGTCGGGATCGACGGCGATGCTTAAGATTGAAACCTTTTTGAATGGTATGTTTGTGTATTAAACGACTTCGAACGGCTTGTGAATTTTACACAGGACCTCAGAGAAGATAAAGAGAAACTGATAACCCCAAAGAAACCGATCAGAGATGAGAGAGCAATTGCTTATTTATTTCCTGCAGAAAATCCCTGTGTAGCTATGACGACGTAAAGTTTTCCGTTGGTGTGCGTATTAAACGCCTTTAATTCGTTTCACAGCAGCAGAGCATGTGAGATCAAGGTTTACGTCAGACGGCGTGCAGGAGGTTCATGTCGGTGCAGAGACTTGTGCATTGGGTATCTTTATATTGTCAGGTTGGTCGCTAATTGGAATAAATTGATCAAAGAAATGTGCAATAAATAATTTAAATATTTAATGATGTGTCCTCGAATGAACATTAGTGACCCTGAGTATGAACAGCTCTTCCAGTCAAACCTTTTCTTTGTATTCGCAAAAAGCCACTGCAGCCGAGTGAGCAAGTTTTATGATTTCAAACAGCAGTGATGGAGACGGAGCATGCCGCAGACACTGTTCCAAAAAAAAACAGTTTGTTTGTTTGTTTGTTTTTATATTTTTTTTCTCGCACAATTAAATACACTCTCTTGGGGTTTAGGTTGCACTCGTTTGAAATCCGGGAAGACCGCGTCTGTACTTTGTGATGTAACAGTGGTGATGTTTGCGGTGTCCGGTGCTCCTGTGATGGCAGAGAAAGGAATATAATTCAGAAGTCCAGTGAGTGTCTTGTAGCCGAGATCTGCCTTATCAGAACTTCATGGACGTCGTTCACTGGTCGCGTGGACCAGTCGGTTGAACTCGAAGATCTGCAGAGCATGTGATTTCATCCAGAAACAGAAAGTGCTGTTCGCATCACATCTCTCACTTCATACGGAGTCCAGTTCAACACCACTCAGACCGGAGAACTGATTATCCAGCCTGTCATTGATTGATTGGGTGATTGATTGATGTTTCCCTGTGATTTGCAATCAGGATGTCCACTGATCAGCCACTGAAGTCAGTAAACATGGTTTTTCGTAGTTTGCTCAGAATTTGAGATCGAGACTTAATCGAAAGTGCGAGCTGATGTTAAAGCCCGTTCGGGTTTGTTGAAGAGAAAATCTGGTTTGTATTTCCACTGCAGACTGAGACGTTTAAATCGCATCTGTTTTCTGTCCCTTTTTATTTATTTCTATACATTTATTGAAACTGTAGAATTGTGTTAGTGCAGAAGCATGGACACGTCGTCCAGGTCATGTTTGGATCCACCGAGTGTTTACACCTCCAGGGGACAGAGACACGGACTCCATTGGGAACTGAAACAGGCCTTTTTTTATTCTTTCCTCTTTTTATTACTCATGTTGAACCATCTTGGTTTGCTTTTTTTCTGTGAACAAAACTGATTAATGTGTCGGATAGAAACATGTGTGCAGATGTTTGTGTGTTGATTGGGATGTGATGGATGTGATGTTGATGTGAATGGAATTCCTGTGCAGCGGCTCTCCTGGACTTTTATTTATTTGTGATTTTATATAGAAAGTGTGTGTGTGTATACGAATAAAGGTTTGTGTACTTGTTGTAAGGGCGTGGTGTTGGTGTTGGTGTTGTTGTTTTTGTTTTTGTTTTCATTTTCATTCTGGGGACACCAGTGGGCTGATCAGTGAAAGGAAAAAGAAGTTCCTCACCGGCCGGCCGCTCAATCGGGTTTATATTCCGGTTGGACTTTGTTGTTCTGGATCTGGAATGATTACTGGACGGGACTTGGGAAGGTTTTTAATTTGATGGTGGACGTGAAAATGATTTGGCCCGTCCGGGGCTCGAACCCGCGACCTTGGCGTCATGAGCAGCACGCGCGAACCAACTGAGCTAAGCGGCCGCTCGGGCCCGGCGCGGTACATTTCATTATAAGGAGATTGGGCCGAGGCTGGACCGGATTCATACCGGCGGTGTGTCGTTGGATCGAACTCCAAACAAAACAATGTGGATGACACCGCAGCGCTGCTCGCGTTCGGTCCACACATTCCGCTCGGTAAACACACAGCCGACACAAACAACAACAACAGCACGAGGACATAAACAAAGGCTACTGGGAGGCTGGTTTGTCCCGCATGCTTTTCCACGAGATGATTTGATTGTATGAAATATTGTCGGTTCGGTGCAGCTCCACAGAACTTTCAATAATCCTGATCTGAACGAACCCGAACCGGTGACGCACATTCAGACTGTGATGGAATCTTCACGTCTCCGCAAGAACGACTCGGTTCGCGGCGCTTCTCGGGGCTTTAAAAGGATTATAATTAAACGTGTCCATCACTGGACCTCGTGGCGCAACGGTAGCGCGTCTGACTCCAGATCAGAAGGTTGCGTGTTCAAATCACGTCGGGGTCACGAACTTCTTTTTTCCGATTACAAATACACGCAATTAAAATAACATCCATTTCCATCAACTTGTAACTGAATGCCTTTTAAATAATATTTATAAACTTCCTACTTGGTGACGCGTGTAAACAACTCAATTGTAAACAGGCAAGAACAATAAACAATCTCACACACACATACACACACATACACACATTCATGCAGATACACATACACACACAAATGAACATACGCATACATACACACATACACTAACACATGTACACACACACACACATTCATACACACACACACACACACACACACACATACACACAAATACACATATGTCTATAAAGTTGTTCCCTTCTTTTCTTTTATTGTTTATTAATTTATACTATTTATGTATCTATTTATTTATTTACTTATATAATATATATGTATGTGTGTATGTTTGTACTTGTATCTATTTTTGCACCCCCTACTGATGGTACCTCAAGAGCCTGTAACAGTGAATTTCTCCATTGTGAGATTAATAAAGCTGCATCTTATCTTATCTTATCTTATATGAACACACACACACACACACATACACACACACATTTTCCTTTCAGCTGTTCCTTTCAGGGGTCGCCACAGCAAATGATCTGCCTCCATCTCACCCTGTCCTCTGCATCTTCTACTCTTACTCCAACGACCTTCATGTCCTCCTTCACCACATCCATAAATCTTCTCTTTGGTCTTCCTCTGGGCCTTCTGCCTGGTAGTTCCAACCTCAGCATCCTACTACCAATATATTCACTATCCCTCCTCTGTACATGTCCAAACCATCTCAATCTAGCCTCTCTGACTTTGTCTCCAAAACATCTAACATGTGCTGTCCCTCTGATGTACTCATTTACACTTTTCCCTTCATTCTTGCTGACACTCTCCTATCACACATCACACCGGACACGTTTCTCCATCCATTACAACCTGCCTGCACACGCTTCTTCACCTCTTTTCCACACTCCATTGCTCTGGATTGTTGAGCCTAAGTACTTAAAATCCTCCACCTTCTTTATTTCTGCCCCCTGTAACCTCACCGTTCCTCTTGGATCCTTGTTGTTTACACACATGTATTCTGTCTTACTAAGACGAACCTTCATTCCCCTCATAGTCCATGGGGAATCTTGTCTAACCTCGTCTGTCAGCCTGTCCATCACCATAGCAAACAAGAAGGGGCTGAGAGCTGACCCTTGACACAGTCCCACCTCCACCTTGAACTCTTCTGTCACACCGACAGCACACCTCACCACTGTCTTACATCTCTCACACATGTCCTGCACCACTCTAACATACTTCTCTGCCACTCCAGACTTCCTCATACAATACCACAGTTCTTCTCTCGGCACCCTGTCATATGCTTTCTCCAGATCCACAAAAGCACAATGCAGTTCCTTCTGACCTTCTCTGTACTTCTCTAAAGCAAACACTGCATCTGTGGTGCTCTTTCTTGGCATGAAATCAAACTGTTGTTCACAAATGCTGACGTCTGCCCTTAGTCGAGCTTCCACTATTCTTTCCCATAACTTCATCGTATGGCTCATCAACTTTATCCCTCTGTAGTTGCCACAACTCTGCATGTCTCCCTTGTTCTTAAAAATGGGCACCAGCACACTGTTCCTCTGGCATCTGCTCACTTTCTAAGACCTTGTTGAATATTCTTGTCAGAAAATCTACTGCTACGTCTCCTGGACACTTCCATACCTCCACCGATATGTCATCACGACCAACTGCCTTTCCACTCTTCATCCTCTTCAATGCCCTCCTCATTTCTCCCTTACTACTCTTTGCTACTTCCTGGTCCTCAACGGTCACCCCTTCTACTCTTTTTTCTCTCTCATTTTCCTCATTCATCAGATCTTCAAAGTACTCTTTCCATCTTCCCAGCACACTTCTGTCATCAGTCAATACATTTCCCTCTCTGTCCTTTATCAATCTAACTTGCTACACGTCCTTCCCATCTCTATTTTTCTGCTGTGCTAACATGTATAGATAATTTTTTTCCCTCCTTACTGTCCAACCTATCATACAAGTCATCATATGCCCTCTGTTTGGCCTTTGACACCGCTACCTTCGCCTTACGCTGTGTCTCCCTGTACTCCTGTTTACTCTCTTTGGTCCTCTTTGTGTCCCACTTCTTCTTAGCTAACCTCTTCTTTTGTACACACTCCTGCACTTCTTCATTCCACCACCAAGTCTCCTGATCTACTTTCCTTCCAGGGGACACATCAAGCACTCTCCTACCTGTCTCCCTGATCACATTGGCTGTGGTTGTCCAGTCATTTGGAAGCACTTCCTGACTACCCAAAGCCTGTTTCAACGCCTCCTTGAAGACAACACGACACTCTTCCTTTTTCAGCTTCCACCACTTTGTCTTCTGCTCTGCCTTTGCCTTCTTCACCTTCCTCACCATAAGCGTCATCCTGGACATCACCATCCTATGCTGTTTGGCAACACTCTCACCCACTACTACTTTGCAGTCACTGACTTCCTTCAAATTACATCGCCTACACAAGATGTAGTCTACCTGTGTGCTCCTACCTCCGCTTTCATAAGTCACCCTATGCTCCTGTTTCTTCTGGAAGAAAGTATTCACCACAGCCATTTCCATCCTTTTTGCAAAATCTACCAACATCTGTCCTTCTGTGTTCCTGTCCTGGATACTAAACCTGCCCATCACTTCCTCGTCCCCTCTGTGGCTTGCACCAACATGTCCATTGAAGTCTGCACCAATGACCACTCTTTCACCTCTGGTGGTACTCTGCATCACTTTATCGAACTCACTCCAGAATCTCTCCTTCTCTTCTAACTCACATCCTGTCTGTGGGGCATAAGCACGAACAACATTGAGCATCACACCTTCAATTTCTAACTTGAGACTCATCACTCTGTCTGACACTCTTTTCACTTCTAGAACATTCCTGACAAACTCCTCCTTCAAGAGGACTCCTACTCCATTTCTCTTCCCATCCACACCATGATAAAACAGTTTAAACCCTGATCCTAAGCTTCTAGCCCTGCTACCTTTCCACCTGGTCTCCTGAACACACAGTATGTCCACCTTCCTCCTCTGTATCATGTCAGCCAGCTCTCTAGCTTTTCCGTTCATAGTTCCAACATTCAAAGTCCCCACTCTCAGTCCTAGACTCGTGCCTTTCCTCCTCTCTCTCTGCCTACTGACACGCCTCTCCTTCTTCAACGTCTTTGACCAACAGTAGTCCAATTTCCATCAGCACCCTGTTGGTTGACAGCACTGATGGCGGTCGTTGTTAACCCGGGCCTCAACCGATCCGGTATGAATTTCGTTTTGATCATTTGCATGAGAAATGTGGCAGAAGTTTTACGCCGGATGCCCTTCCTGTCGCAACCCTCTGCATTTATCTGGGCTTGGGACTGGCGTGAGGGGGAGACACTGGTTTGCCCCCCCATGGCTGCATTATACACACAGACACACAGACACACACACACATATCTTTGTATAACGACGGTCTCAGAACAGATAACACACACACAGGACTCAGAAGTGAAAATCTGCCGAAAGGGAATTGTTGTTGGCGTTTAAAGGACATTGCCGAGCTCGCGTTAAAAACATGGGCTCGTCCGGGATTTGAACCCGGGACCTCTCGCACCCTAAGCGAGAATCATACCCCTAGACCAACGAGCCGCTCTGACGGCGCTCTCATAAATCCGCCCTTTATATGTTCGGCTCGAGCACCAAGTCCATTCCGATTGTGAACCGAATTCTCGAAAGGCATGACGAGGGGAACGCGTCCTGGTTCTGCGGATCCAGTTGCATCAACCGTTGTATTGTGATGGACCTCAACCCCCCCCAGACTTCACATTCACACGCCTCAGCACAGACTTTCGCAATACGGGTGTGTTTAGTTTCTGTCGACGGCCACGCGGTCCTCATTGTTGGATTCTCTGCGAACATTTCCGCTGATTTGTTGATAACTGGGTGTTGTGCTCGAGTATGAGCGAACATTCTCGGAATGATGTTGAGTTTTGAAGTGAACCCAACAACCCACAAGAAGCTCGTTGCAGCTGCTTATAACCGCCATCGCGTTGTTTCGGTCCCGACCCAAAGCTCCTGAATACAGGTGTGTTATTTATGTATTTATTTGTGTGACTCAGTGACTCAGTTCATCCCGCCGACTGAACCAACGACTCAAGAACAACAGAGGCGGTGCATTATAAACGTGACCTGATCGGAAACTTCGCTTTTATTCCAGTTTCATTGCTACTTGGACTTTCTTTAAATAGGCGCAAAACTGGCTTTTTCTTCTTTAGTTTGACTGGCGAGTCACAATTAACATGTTTAGGTGTTTATCGCCACCTGCTGTACCGGAGGTAGAATAGTCCGGGTGTTCAGGACTTTAGGTCCCAATCAATGAATAATATTCATAATAATTCGAAAAATTATCAAAATAAATTGCTCCTACTCTTTGTCGAGTTGTCGATTTTAGATCGAAGTATCGGACTTTTATAGTCCAATAAAAGCAAAAAGTTGCAGATATTTAAATATGCCAGACAATCTTGAATGCTTATCCAGGCATCCGATGTAGAAAACCTACGCCAAATCAAATGTGCGAATCAGATGATTCGCTGTGGCGACTCCCGAGAAAGGGAAAAAGCCGAGAGGAAAAAAGAAATCTTGAATGCTTATCTACTATCCAATTCATGCTGTAATGTAGAAAAATAAAGTAACGTAGCCGACGACACGATGGAACACGACCGACAGGATAATGACCTACAGTGACAACCGCCTGCTACCTTCCAATGCAACCACGAGAGAGAGAGATTCTGGAGTGAGTTAGATGAAGTGATGCAGATTACC